>VZRM01008250.1:105576-140249 GCA_013397955.1 Grantiella picta
TTTTTTTAAACAGCTGGGGAAGCCAAGGCTTCAAAAGGATTCGTTAAAAGCCTCGGATCGGAGTTGAGATGAGTTCATCAACAGCAAAATTGAATTTTAGAGTGGAAATTTTCATTCCAACAGATGACAGAGTCACCGCTGGAACTGGGAGCAAACCCACAGATTCCTGTCTTCCCATCTCTTCTCCTCACGAAGAATTATGACCTTTTTTTTTTGGCTGTAAGGTTTTAAATGCCATTTTCCAAGCTTGTGCTTCCTGCAGGAAGTGTCCACCTCCGCCTGAAACAGAGGGAAGATCCCTGCTCAGTTTTCCAGGACTTCTGGAAGTTGGATGATGCTTTAAAAGCTGGTAAAAACATGCAGCAGACACAGCAATAGAGGGGGAAAGGGTATTCCCTTGGTTTTAACAGGACTTTAGGTGCACAACTCATCAAAGGTGGAATCACGCCGAGAGCACATCCTGTACAATGTGTATACAAATTCACGGACCTCACAAATTAGCATATCTACCTAAAATCCCCCAATTAGAAACTGAACAAATGAAGTAATTGTCCTCCTATTCTAATTACTCACCCTACATGAGACTACAGCCTAGTTTACACAAACATGTTGCAGAGAGGAGGTTGGAGCCTCCAGTTTTGAGGTAGTTATAAACGTCTCATTTTCCCCCTTGAAGAAACCCCAAACTAAGCTAAATATCAGACTACACGAGCTATGAACATGTAGGGCTGAGGAACAAGGAGTGTTAGTGAAGGGTACAAGGAGAGGATATAAAAATGTATAAAAAAGAGTATAAAAAAAAGAACAAAAATCACCAGGATCACCAGCAGAGCCCATCAGGACAATCTGCACCCCAAAGCCCAGCCCAGACCTGCTGCTGCAGGAAATTCCATCTCTCCCAGCCGCCCAGCACTTTCCCCCAGCATCTCCTCGGGATGTTCATCAATGATGCACAACTCCCGGAGCAGAGAGGGGCAGGAGGAGATGAGCAGCCACTGCTGCTCAAAGCGGCTGCAGGAATCACACTTCTGCTCCCCACAGCGAGGGAAGGAGGCTGTTTGTGCACACTCATCATCATCACCTGCTCCGTTTCTGCTGTTAGGATGCCTGGCTGGCACCACCATCCTGCTGCTCCCTCCGCCAGGGGAATTCTTCCTGGTTTATTTTTAATTCTGCCTCATAATCAGGCCCTAATTTTATGCATATTGGCTGGGGATGTTTTTTCTATTTCTTCTGCATTGTCAGTCTGCTTGTCACATCCTTGCTGAAGGGGATTCCTCACTCGGAGTCCTTCTCTGGGTAGGGTAGGTTGGCCTCTTTTGCTTGAGGATGATAGGCTCTGACAGTGCTGACACAGAAAAATAAAGCCCCAGAATGATTTCAGACCATGAGCAGGGCTGTTTCCTCCAGATCAGAGCACAGAGCTGCTCCTGCCCTTTCCTCCCAGAGCTCCAATCCTTCCGAAACTCCTTCTCCTCACCCCACAGCAATCCCAGAGCCTCTGACAGCCTCCTCCACCCTCCACTCCTCACTTGCTGATGAGAATATCGAGTTTTGGGAACGAGGAGAGCACACGCTGTGTCCCCTGTGTGAACTGAGGCTTTCAGCGTCACAGCAGGAGTCAGAACAAAGCTGGGACATCAAATCTCTCCTTCTGAAATGTACTCCAAAGACAGGAACATCACAAACCTCCCAAATCCAGGGCAGTTCACTCTCACTGCCAGGCAGTTCCTACTTCCAGGCGAAATACATCTTTTCTAGGAAAGAGTGTGGAGTGAGCTCAGTTCCAATCTCCACACAGATATTTTAGAAAAAAACCAGAATTTATTTGCTTTTTAGTGTTTGGGTTTCTTTTTTCCTCCCTCCTGCTTTTACCAGATGATCATAGAGGATGAAGCAGCACTTAAATCAGCAGCAAGGGTGGAAAAGCAGTGCTAATTCCTGCCTGGAGAATCTCCCTCCTTGCAGGAATTGGAAATTAATTTGCTTTTCATGAGCTGAAGATCTCCTTGAGCTCCACTTGCTAAACCAGGTGCTTTCAGTGCAGGGAGATGACAGAGACACTGCGAGAATCAGAGAATCCCAGACCTCACCAGACGCTTGTAAAAACCCCAAAACCCCCAAGAAAAGATGTGCACAGAGAGTTAAAAGATCCCCAGCACACTCCCAGCCTGTCTCATCAGCATGAGAGCTGCCAGGAGCTATTGGAGCTGCTGTTTCTCTGGGTTTTCCACGCTGCAGAAAAGGAAATATTGAGAGGACGAGCCCGAGGACAGGAACTCGAAGGAAAAGCTCCAGCCAGCAGCAAAGGGATGCTGCACACATGGGTTTGCATCACAGCACAGTGAGGGAGAAGCTCTGAGGCTGCTCTGGGGTGGGGGAGGCAGGCAGGAGTGGCACTGGAACGGGAAAGGCTCCTGCATATGTCGTGTGCCATTGCGAAGTGAGAAAAAGTATTTGCATTCGGAGGGTTCTCCTGGGGGAAGGCAGATTAAGGCAGATTTTGTTGGTCACAACAAAGGACATCCCAGCACTGCCTCCGCTAAGGGATGGTGATAAAGGGTAAGAAAGCACAGTAGTGAATCACCCATAGCAAATAATCCAGGCTTTAATTCACTGAGGTGGGGTAGGACATGCCCTACACCACCACTGTAACCCAGAAAACCAAGCAGGTTGTGCTTCATCACACCACTGGTGCCTGTGAACAAAAACCAGGCTCCAGCAGCACTCAGGAAGCCACAAAAAAGGCAGGAAAATGTCAATATTGCCTAACTGGCTAGTTAAAATCATTCCACATGCATGAATAATCAGCTTTTGTTATCAGCTTTGTTTTACCCCCCTGCGTGGTTTTGCCTGAAGGTGTTTGTCGGGAGGAAGGGAAGGAAGTAAAGGATGAATTTAAGAGGGATAACTTCAGTTCCCAGCTTTCCTGCCGGAGTTTCTGCTCTGGAATGACACAGAGAGAAGCAAGCAGGACAAAACCAGTTGAAGAGTGGTTAAAACTTAAAATTTCCATACAAACCTTCGAGGGCAGTGAGGAACAGTGCAAACAGGCAAAGAAACACTCCCTGCCTTAAAATCCAGAAAAATATCAACCTGGAGAGCTCTGCCTTGTGCAATAAAGCCAAATTTCCTCCATTCACATCCCGATTTTGTGGAGGACATGGAGAAAGGAGGATGCTGCTGACGGCAGAGCCTTTTCCTAATGGGAATGCATTCCTTGCTGCCCCACAATGGAAGCAGCATGCCCAGGGCGCTGCTAAACAGGAGAAAAATGCGAGCTGCAGTCATTAGAGGAAGCAGCCTGGTGCGATTCAGGATGGTTATCTGCAGAGCCGAGCAGCTCAGGAGCTTCCAGCAGGTCCTGTGGGGCCTGAATTCGCTGACAGCTGCAGAATTGTGGGGTTTGTTGCCTCCAGGGGTGGCCTGGGGCTAAATGGAAGGAGCTGACAAAGCCAGGAGAGCTGGGATGCATTTGGCACAGCGAGTGGCGCTGATGGGAAACCTCTTCCCCCATTAAACCAGGGACTGCCACCTCCAAGAGACTCGAATAGACTCGCTGGAGTCCTCAGCTGCTTTTCTGCACTGATTTCAGGGCACTTTGCAGCCCAGGAGGGGAATGTTCTGAGTGCTGAGGGCTTAGGATGAGCACAAAGCAGCTTTCCGGTGCACCCCCAAAAATTTGGGGGATTAAAGGACACCTCGTCTGGTGTGGCCAAGCTCTTACACTCACAAATTCCAGGGTCAATCCTTTCTAACACTCGAAATGGACACTCAAAACTAGTAGGCACTTAAAAATGAAGCCTGAACCGCTAAACCACTGAGTCACTGGTGAAATAAGGCAAGGCTGGAACCTCAACATTCTGAATACTTCTTTGACCAGAAGACAGTAAAAATTGCTTAAAATTCCCCTTTGAATAGAAAAGAAACCCAAAAAACCCAAAAAACAAACCAACAAAAGAACCATAGCATTTGTGAACACAAAAGCTCTGCTTTGTGTGGTTAAAATTCCCTTTGTCTCCAAGCAAAAAACAATGGGAACGGGGAGAGGTTTTGCCCAGAGCACAGACAAAGCTGCACTGTGGGAACATCTCCATCACGCTGGGTGGTTGGAACAGCTCCTCCTGTGAGCTGCTGAGGCTCCTGGGGCAGCAGCGCCCAGCTGTCCCCAAGTGCCACCTCGGTGACACTCAGCTCTGGGTGCCTGGGATGGAAACAACCTCATCCAGGCATCCAAACAGCAAATGCCAAAACGCATCAGGGCTGCTGAGCAGGAATCCTCAGAGGTCTCCACACCAGCATAATGCCAAACTGCTCAGGTGGAACTGAGCTGCTGAAAGCTCGGATAAAGGATGTGTGCTCTGTGCTCGAGTGACAAACACAGAGGAAATGAATGTCACAGCAGCATCCATCCTGCAGCACACCTGCCTTGGCCTCGCAGGGAGGGCTGCAGGTGGCCCTGGTGGCTCCTGGGGACATCCAGCACCTGCAGAGCTGAAGAGCATGGGAAAGGGAACATTCCCAGCGCTCAGACAGCAGCAGGGGCTGCAGGCAGTGAGGAGCATCACCAGAATGTCATTCAGCCACGTCGCTGATGGTTTTAATTTCTGCTTTAAAAGTCAAGGGTTCCCAGTCACCACATGAAGCTGAATTTCGTTTGCTGTTGCTTTGGGAATGTTCAGGTCCAGCATTATAAATTAACTCATATTCTTCAAATCTGGCTCTGAAACACCAGGTTTGCTGCCCATCCATTTGCCCAATATCCAAACAGCAAATAATCGTTAATACAACATCCAGTTAGTAAATATACATTAATAAAACATAAACCCCCCTTTTTGCAGAGCCTTGCACTGCTCTGAAGCAAAAAAAACAGAGCTGCCAACACCCCCAACATCCAAACAGCAAACAATCATTAATACAACGTCCAATTAGTAAATAGACATTAATAAAATGTAAAACCCCCTTTTTGCAGAGCCTTGCACTGCTCTGAAGCAAACGAAACAGAGCTGCCAACACCCCCTGCACCCAGCAGAGCCTCCCAGCCCAGCGCAGCACCACTGAGGAAGTGAGAAGCTTCACCAAGTGTGATTGAAAGCTCTGACACCATTTAAAGATGTTTTTATGCTCGAGGAGCTCCCAGTGATGCTACTAGAGAATCAAGAAGTGCTCCTGCTTTGTTTTTCAGAGGGCGCAGCAGCTCAGGCTCATCTGGGTGAACCACACTGCACTGTGTTTGGTGTCCCTGCAAGCCACCCGAGCAGGTTTTTGTGTCCCTTTTTGATCTGCTGGCTCTCCAGAGCAGCTCCTGTGCACATTCAAGTCTCACAAGGGGCAGGGAGGCTCCAGCAGCCAGGAGCGGCTCTGAAACGAGTGCTAGTGCCAGCCAGCGCCTGGGGAAAATGAAATAATTTCCTTAATATTCCTCAGCAAGGCAGGATCCACGGCAGGATTATTGCCAGGCACGGCCTGCAGTCCCACTCCAGCAGATTCACTCCGGAATAAAATCCCACAGCAGCTCCAAATCCAGCTCTGCACCTCTCCCTGCAGAGGTTGGAGAAATGCTCCTTTGTTCAGGAAAAGGGGAAAGGGGAAAAAAAAATCCCTGATGTTGGAGAACGTGGTTCCTTTTTTCCTCTTGTCCCTGGAATTGTGATTGGAAATAATTGGAAGTGTCACTGGAAGTAATCAGAAGTGACAGTCCCTGGGCTACAAGGCTTTTGCTTCGAGTCTAACGATCCCCCCGCAAAACAAAACCTAAATTTAAACAATGAAGTCATAAAGTGATTTGCCTTCAAGGTTGAAAACCCTGCAATATTTTTTTTTTTAATGAAAAAAAAGAAGTGCTTGACTCTGGTTTGGTTCAATATTCCAGGCTTGCTGTGTTGTCTGAAAGCACAGCAGACACAAAGACACTCTGTGATTTCTGGCACTCCACAGACCTACCTGACCAACAAAGGTTCGTATCTGTACTAAACATCCCTGTGACCTTTAAAATCCCATCAGCTCTTTAAGGAAAAACACAGCCTGAGTAATCTGAGCGGTGAGACTCATCCAGCACACATCTCAAATATTCCAAATGCTGGAAAACCACCTCATTCCACTATTCTGCTGAAGCACAAAGGGAATGGAATGGAGTAATTATTATTTTTTTTTTTTTTACACTCCAGTTCTGCAAAGGCGTCTTCCCAGCCCTCTTTGTACTTAACAACATCCAGGCACTGCGGGAAAGAATCTTCTCAAAAGAACTCTCAGCCACAATTACACTCTAGGCATAGATGAGATAAAACCCCTAATTTTTCTTTTTCCATATGCAGCATGAAGTAATTCAGAGCCCCAGCACACAGAGCCCAGGGTTTTCCTCTCTCTGAGGTTTCTCTGATAGCACAGCAGTGTTTCACACCATGAGTGGAGTTCCTCAGCCCACTGGCACCAAAAAGCCATTAATACCTGATAAATATCTTACTAGGAAATAAAGAGAAGTCCCTCCAGGTGAAGGATTTCAGATTTCAGCGTGGTGGATTCAGCTGTTTGTTAGTGATCTGCTCATCGCTGCCATTCACATTTGAAGGTGTGTCAGAAGGAAAATGAGTGTAAGCATGAAGGGTTAAGTATTAAGAGTTAAGTATGAAGGGTTTATGCATTAGGAGGAAAATGGTTTTAGGTCAGAGTGGCAAAGGTTTTGGATGTTCTGAGTGGTTCAGCACTGTGCGCACACCTCAGCCTGAGCTTCCCCTCTGGCAGAGGGCTGGAGATGTTCTCTGGGCAATACAGCCCTGCTGGAGTGAACCAAAGCTTCACCTCAGAGGGATTTTCTCCACTCCAGAAGCAGCAGCAGCCCAGCCATGGTCATCCCTTGCCTCTAACCCTGCACGCTCCATTTCAGAGCAGTTTCCAGGAGAGCAGCCTCCTCCTGCCAGAGCGTGTCACACACACACTACCATCCCCGCTGACCTTTTCCTTCCCAAGGCAATTAAACTGCAGGCACCAAGCTGGACTCCAACCTTTCCACCCAGTCAGTCACATCCACTGAGGGCTCAGCCTGGTTTTCCTGCCGCACAAAAACCCCTGGCAGCTCCCCAGGAGGAGAGAGAGGCTCGGAGCTGTGGTGTGGAGTGATTCTGGTGGGACAGCAGGTCTGAGTCTGTGGATCCAGGGCTGGCCCATTAAGGGAAATGCTGAGTTAAAGATTTGCTTTTTTCAGCTGCCAAATTATTTCCTGGAGAAAGGGAAGGGGCAGATGAGGACAGGATGGGGTTTGTGACCTCCCATCCCATTCAGCACCTTGGAATTGCTCAGTCCTCCTCACTGCCTCCTTTGGTCTTTACTACTTCTGGAAAAATCAGCAGGAGTAAAGGTCCACAAGCTTTGTTTTAAGCAACCTGAAAACTGTCTGCTTTGGTTTGCACTGCTTGTGGGAAACCAGCAGAAATCAAGGTCTGTAGGCTTCCGACTTGTTGCAGAGGAGAGACAGAGCTCATCGAGGAGTCAGATGAATAAAACAAGGTTTGATGAAACCACGTGGGATAAATTAACCAAGGTTTGATGAAACCAAGTGAGATGAATAAACCAAGGTTTGATGAAACCAAGTGAGATGAATAAACCAAGGTTTGATGAAACCAAGTGAGATGAATAAACCAAGGTTTGATGAAACCAAGTGAGATGAATAAACCAAGGTTTGATGAAACCAAGTGAGATGAATAAACCAAGGTTTGATGAAACCAAGTGAGATGAATAAACCAAGGTTTGATGAAACCAAGTGAGATGAATAAACCAAGGTTTGATGAAACCAAGTGAGATGAATAAACCAAGGTTTGATGAAACCAAGTGAGATGAATAAACCAAGGTTTGATGAAACCAAGTGAGATGAATAAACCAAGGTTTGATGAAACCAAGTGAGATGAATAAACCAAGGTTTGATGAAACCAAGTGAGATGAATAAACCAAGGTTTGATGAAACCAAGTGAGATGAATAAACCAAGGTTTGATGAAACCAAGTGAGATGAATAAACCAAGGTTTGATGAAACCAAGTGAGATGAATAAACCAAGGTTTGATGAAACCAAGTGAGATGAGCAAACCAAGGTGCCAAGGTGTGGTTGATCAGAGCCTGGCCTGGTGCTCTGCTGAGCAGGGCAGTGCCCTTCCTCCTCACATTCCTGCTTTTCCCAGGGCTGGGGTATTTCTGGGAAGGAGGAGCAGCTTTATTCTGGGTTGATAACCCAGTTTCTGCTGTCTGTTGCCTTCACCTTCCCAATATTTCAGGCAAGGTTTGAGTTCCTGGAGGGCAGGGGTGGCTGTCACTCCCCACAGCATCCCTGAAGGGAGGAGAGAGCCCAGGAGATGAACATGCTGGAGTTCAGCCTCGTGCCTGTTTGCTTTTCACACATTTTCCATTGTTGTGCTTCCTGCCCTGCCGTTCCTGCATCCTCCCTGCCCTGTCTTGAGTCTCTATTCAGACCTCCCTGACCCGACTTCACCCTTGACTTTTTGCTGGGCTGCTGCTGTAAACCAACCATTTCTAAAAACAGATGAAGAAACAGCTTTGGGAAAGAAAAAAAAAAAAAAAAGAAAAAAGAAAAAAAAAAAGAAAAAAAGGATAAAAAAACAGAGCCATTCATCTTTTCAGCAAGGCACCAGCAAGCTCCCTCTGCACCCAGAGCTGCCTCGTTTGTGACACACAGGATGTGCACAGTAAAACACATTTCAGAGGTACAAACACTGGGCTAACGCAGGGAAAATACATTATTTTAAAAATTAGAAATATAAGGCGTAATTTGACTAAAGCTATGGGGGAAAGGCAGAGAAAGCAGCTTGCAGAATCACATTTTATCGCTGCTACACACAATTTTTAGTCCAGCTTAGCAAAGAATTAGACTTAAATGATTCTCTAAAGACATTTAAGACTGGCAGAGTGACTCCTTACATCTCTTTGCAGTTCTGCAGACAAATCCCAGATTGCAAACCCGCTGAATTCCCTGCAAAACCCCATGTTTGCCTAGAGGAGAACAGGGCTGTTCGCTGTGATCCCGAGGATAAACACCAGGATATCTCCGAGCAGTTGGGCAACGGCATTTCTGGGAAGGAACTTGTGCTGCTCGAAATGTCCCTCTGAAGTGGCACCCACGAAAACCAACCCCTAATTCTATCTGGAGGAGACAAGGGTGGGTACAAAGGCAAAATAGCACTTTTTTTCCATGGGAAATTCGGAAAAGTTGCCTTCCCTCTCGCTCGATTTCCCATAAAAATGACTCAATCTCCACAACTTTGGCACACTGCTTTTCCTCACTCTGGCAGGTTACTCTTTTCTCCTTTTCTTCCTCGTGGTAAAATGGAAAAAGCAGAAGGATAAAAAAACAACAACCCAACAAACAACCCCAAAATAAACATATTTTTAGACGGTAAAAATCCAAACTATTTCACATAAAACAAAACACCACTAGAGAGAAAAACAGGCAATTTATCATCAATTGTCTCGACAGCAAATATTTGATGCAAACCATCCCTGGCTTGGGAAGAATTGCAGTGTCTCACAAGGAGTGTTAACCCTGATTTTCTGCCAGATAGCAGCTCAGCTCTGTCTGGCTCCTCCGAATTCCCCTGGAATGCCAAATAAATCCCCTTGCTCCCTTTCCTTAGGTATTCCCAGAGCAGAGTTCTAATAAAGAGCTCTGGAATTAAACCCACACTCCTCCAACAGCCTGAACGCTTCACACAGTTGATGTCTTGTTGTCCGCCTTTGGAATTTGAGAGGAATTATTATCAATTCCACGAAGCTGTCCTGGGGAGAACAATCCTTTTTTTTTAAGCTAAATACACAACCGAGTTCCCTGCGTTCCTTCGGAAGGCAGTGACAAAGAGGAGGTGATATCAAGACGAAAATCACACACAAAACCTCTTTTCACAGCTACAGGTTGGGTTTTTGCAGCACTCCTGAGCCAAGGTTTTGGCTAAATTCTGTAAGAACACGGGGCAAAGCCCTTGTCTCACCAAGTACACCATGAAATGAACAGTCAAAGGCAAGAGAAGGAGCCAGAGAAAATTAGAGAATAGCAAATATGTACTTTCGTTGTCACTGAGAAATTTTGGAAATGCCCAGAAAATCAGCAAGAAGTAGAGATCCATAAGTTTTGTTTTAAGCAACCTGACGATTGCCTTCTTTTTTTTTGGCTACCTCTGAGAAATCAACAGGAATAAAAGGTCCACAAGCTTTGTTTTGAGCAAACCAAAAACTGTCTCCTTTGCTTTTTACTACTTCTGGGAAATCAGCAGAAATCAAGGTTCATAGGATTTGTTTTAAGCAACCTAAAAGCTGTCTCATTTGGTTTCTACTATTTCCGGGAAACCAGCAGGAATAGAAGTCCACAAGCTTTGTTTTAAGCCACCTGAAATCTGTCTCTTTGGTTTCACTACTCCCAGGCAGCAGCAGCATCCCATTAAATCTCCAGTTCCAGGCGAGCTCACCGGGACCTCCTTCAAAAACCAAATACTGCTTTACTGGGACACAGGACAGGAAGGTTTAGGGATCAGAACCCCAAGGATTCTAACCTTGGATCAGAAGGTTCAGGGATCAGAACCCCAAGGATTCTAACCTTGGATCAGAAGGTTCAGGGATCAGAACCCCAAGGATTCTAACCTTGGATCAGAAGGTTCAGGGATCAGAACCCCAAGGATTCTAACCTTGGATCAGAAGGTTTAGGGATCAGAACCCCAAGGATTCTAACCTTGGATCAGAAGGTTCAGGGATCAGAACCCCAAGGATTCTAACCTTGGATCAGAACCCCAAGGATCCCAACCCTGCAGGTTTTTAGGAGCAGGAGGATTGGGTTTTCCAGCAGCACAGCCCCAGGCGCGCCCAGCGCTCTCCGCATCAGCTCGGATTTCCCAGCTCCAGCCCGGTGCTACCTGGGCAAATGCTGCTGTCACAGCCGATTCCTCATGCCAGCAGCCCTGCAAGGAGCTGCTCCCTAACCTTTCCGCTGTGGAGCAGGCTGGGCGCTCAGAGCTGCGGCTGCGGCGCCCTGGGACTCCTTTGAAAGAGATTCCTCGACCTCAGAGCTCCCGGAGCAGAGCTGAGCCACTCAGGAGGGATTTGTGCTCTGAATGTCACCCCAGAGTGACCTTCAGCTGTCACTCTGTCACCACCCAGGCGGTTATTTCACCTGGTGACCCCCAGCACCGCTGGGAAGGGTCAGTGGGCACAGCTGGATGGCAGGGATGGGATTTGGGGTGGCACATCTGCCCTGAGCCCAGCAGTGCCTGCAGCACCCCAACCTGCCACCAGCTCAGGAAAGCACACGGAGCCGTGTGAGGAGCACGGTGACAAAGCCAGGCACGCGAACATCCCCCTTGGGAACGCTTTGGATCAGGAGAAAATCAGCTTTTTCCTTGAATGGAAGAGTTATAAAGACATTCATGATTGACTCAGAGTGGGGGAAAGGCAGAGGTTTTCCAGCCCTGAAAATTCAAATCTGTTCTGTAATAAATATGTATCAAATTGGCTTTAATTGGCTACTTCTTTACTGGATGGAAAATGCAACATCCCATCATGAACTTTTTTCCCCTCAGAAGTGAGGAATCCCTTTGAAATTCCCATTCTGCTTTCCCAGGTTTGTGACACCTCATTCTCAGCCCTCAGCTGGTCACAATTCTGTCACATTTAGAGCATCGACCATCTTCCCCTCCTCGTTTTTTTGCCTCTTTTCCCTTCCTGGCAAAGTGAGCCTGGTCATGCTCTTGTCCACACTCAGCAAAGTCTTTCATCTTGTCTTGTTTGAATAAAGTCTCCTTCAAACAAATTGGCTCCTGTTTCCTGTCTCCTCACACAGCTGCTCGTGTGCTCCAGAGAGGTAAACAGTGCAAAAGGCAAGAATTGTATATATTAGCAATGTTATTGGGATGTTTAATGATGAAAACCCAAACCTTCCTTTCAAGGTTTCTCTAAACTCTTTTTTTTTTTCCACATTAGTCTTCCACTTTATCAGCAAAAAGAATAAATAGCAAGACATCACTGGCAGTTCTGTACTTTTTTGCTGCAGAAAATCCAGCTTTAGCCAGCAAACCAGACTCCCCACCTCCTTGCATTCAGGAGGATCTGGGAACAGAGAACCACAATATTTCCTTGCTTTTCCCTGGAACTTTCTTCTAATATTGGTGAGTGAAGCTGGACAAGGAGCAGAAAGACCAAGCTGGTGTGGCAGGTAAAGCACAGGGTCAGTTCAGTGACCAATGCAGGACCAGGAAACAAAATATTCCAGGTTTTGTTCCGAGTTTTAAAGAGAATTCTTCCCTCACCAGTGCTTGGACAAAAGAGGTTGAGAAACCTGGCTGCAGGTGAGGGCAAAGTGCTTTCTGCTTGCATTCCTGCGTTCCTGTCACAGTGGAGATGTGTATATCAAGATGTTTATCAAGATATATCGATAAATCCAATTGTGTTTTATAGAGAAAAGCAGCAAAGGTACGTTGCCATTACATCACAGCCAAAACCATTTTTGTGCGGCAACAGTTTGTTCCTTTTGCTCCAAACCTTCCACATACTGGAATATTCAGCAGCTGAATGGGATCAGAGGCTGCAATTCCCATTTGAAAGGTGAGCAACCAACTCTTCTGTGTCCCCAAATTTCACTTTCTGCAGGGCTGGGCAGCCCTGGCAGAGCTCAGCTGTCCCCAGCCCTGCTCCCATCTCCTGGACTCGTCTCCAAATCCTCTCCCCACCCCACAGAGACACGAAAGGCCACGGCAGAGGTGCAGGGGGACAATTCCCACATCCCCCAGCTCATCCAATCCCCCCCACAATCCTACAGACAAAACCTCTGCTGACAGCAATGCCCAGAGCCACTTCTGCAATTGATCAGCAGCTGTACAGATGTTGCGTTTCACATCACCAAACATCCATCTCTGGTTCATGTTCCACACCTGGGAAACTCTAGCTGGGCTGTCCCTGCCGCAGTTCTTCAGAGCTTTCCAAAATCCTGTCCTGCCTGTCCCCAGCCCTCAAATCCCTCATCCCCTGGTGATCAGCCCAGCTCCTCCCCACACCTGCAGCAGGTCCGGCACAGCCTGGAATTCCCAGAGGTGTGGGCTGGGTGGCTGCAGGGTGGGCAGGATGGACAGGGTGGACAGGGTGGACAGCCAAAGAATCCTCACCCCACAGAGGCTGCTCCCCAGCCAGGGTGGGCGAGGAGCCCCTCAGGCTGCAAACTCCTCTCTGCACAGGCTGTGGTTTAACAAACAGCTCTCCTTCACTCTCCTTTTCCATTCTCTTTTCCCCTTCTTTGCTCCTCTCCTCCCCAGCAAATCTCTCTCTTTTCTTTCCCTTCTTCCAGCAGCTCTTTTTTCCCTTTTCTCGCCTTCCCCCATCCTTTTCTCCCCCTTCTCCTCCCTGCTGCACTCCAACACATCTGTTTCTAATCTTAGCCACCCATTGCAGACAATAACCCCTTTTTATTTGCAAAAGCTGAACGCCGAGTGCCCAAGCAAAGCACCACAGTTAAACAAATTTGACACTCTGCCTGAAACAAAGACATTTTATTCACCTTGTTTCGCCTGAGAGGTTCAAACCCTCTCTCCTTTATCCCTGAAAACGCTGCCCTCTTAAAACATTCCCAAATGAGGTGGTTTAACCACCACTTTTTAAATTAATCCAGATATTCCGAGATCTCTGGCTGTCAACCTGCTCATGAAGCGACCAGGAAAGGATCAGAACTCAAAATTGCAGTTTTCCACCAAAGTTTTCTCCTCACAAACCCCCTTTTCTCCAACTCCCCGAATTCCAGTCACACGGCGAGGGCTCGGTGGAAGTTTGATTAAATAAAAACCCAAAGGGCACCAAAAAGCCAACCTACCTAAAAGGAGGATTGAAAATGCAGACATTCCGTCTCCCAGCGAGAGGGACTTTTCCTCCCTTTTCCTTCCCTTCTCCCAAGAACGGCAGGCAGACCTGCACAGGATTCAAAGGAACGCCTCTGGAATGCAGTAATTGCATCCATGTGCCAGAAAAACCAACTTCACTCTTTCTTCCCTCCTGCTATTCATCCCCTGGTCCATCTTCCATCCGGATCCGGCCGGGGATTTTTGGGATCTCTGCAAATTCAGGGAGTTTCGGGGAGAGGAGAGGAAAAGCACTGTGAGGACTTGGCATCCACGGCGGCAGAGAATAATTTTGCCTGTCTGGGAAGGAGAGAGGCAGGGGGAAAACACTGAGCTCAATGTTCACCACATGGCTGCCTCCCACTAGAGCCCCTCCCTGCCATCAGCTGGGATTAATGGTGAAGACCAGTCATGTGGGTGAGGTAGAGCAAAAAAAATCCAGCAGGAATATTGATATTTGAGAGAGAAATGAGGGTTTCTCGAGAGGCAAAACAGTTAAGTTTGGAGGCAGAGGAAAAAAAAATCTGGCGTGGAAAAAAAAAGATCAGATTCGTCACTCAGGGGTTGGAGGGAGACTCTTGGAAAAAGAGGATGATAAACACAATCCCATGTAGACATTAGCTTTGGGCTCTTTGCTACACTGGAAATTGCAGATTTCAGGCTTACCGGAACTCTCGCTCTGCCTGCTTCGTGGTTTTCTTTTGGAGTTTTTAGGAGGGGAAGGGATTCCCTAAAAGTGGATTTAATTTCACATTGTAGCAGCGTTTTACCGACGAGGGAAAAGCCCAATCAAGCAGAAATTGGTTGCTGTGGGGTGCAAATTTTAACTCCCTACCAAAAAGCATTTTAAAGCACACAGAGAGAGCTTCACTGCCCATTTCAGCTTCACCCTCACGCCAGGCAGCAAATTTTTAAAATCTCCCCAGAAACCCCATAAAGAAATGCTCTCCATGCACAGCAGAAGGGAAATCGAGCAAATTTACCCACCTTGGTGCTGAGGGAAAGCCTTGGACTACAGAGCAGAAATTCTTCCCCTTGGAACAGTTATGAAAGTGTTTGCAAAGCCTCGAGGAACAAAGCAAAGCGTGGGCAAGGCTGCCAGCCTGTGGTTTGGGATGTCATACTCCGATTCTCAAGCTTTTTCTCTTTTCTCTGTCTAACTCCACCTGCACGCAATTCCTCTATGGTTTCCCCATAAAATCAGGGATGAAGTGCTGCTCTCCCTCTCCTGGGATGAAAATGAATCCTGTGCAGAGCCAGAGCTGGGCTCAGCTCAGGATGTTCTATGTTTTATGAAATACAGAAATATTCATGAAGCCCTCAGCGAGGGACACAACTCCTGGATGCTCTGCAGGAATTTGGTACCTTTGGTGTATTCCCAGTTCCCAAGCATTTATGGGAAGACAACAAACAGTGCTAACCTGGCCAGAATCAAACCCTGGATTCAGAGAGATCCAGGGAGAATCACGGGGATAAAAATCATCCTTCTGCACCCATTTTCATTAAAGTTTTTTTTGCCCATCCCAGCCTCAAATGGAGACAAGAGCAGCATTTGGCTCTTCCCCTCCAGAACTGATTTTCCCTCTGTATCCCAATGTTTTAAACAGCACATCCATCGAATGCAGATTGATTATCCAAATCCAATCTTTATTAGGTGAATATCTGAGTTCCTACTGAGCATCTCTATTCATCCCATGGAACCAAATCCCTCCAGAACTTTTCCCCACACTCCTGATCAAACCAGCTACTGATTTAGGTCCTGAATGGACCTAAAACCCTCTTGATTCTCAGTGCAGAACCAATGGAGAAAAATTCATTTAAGCCTCCCCCGCTCTGCCAGGCAGGCAGCACCGAGCTTGTCTCTCTGCATTACAAGAGTGACAGAAGATGTCCTGAGCTCTGCTGTGAATTCCCAGCGTCCTGATGGTTTGATGGAACCAATTCCTCACCACGGGGCTGGAGAGGAGCCCTGGCACTGCATGGGGAGGAGGGAAGGGGAAGCCAAAATCTCCTCTCCTTCACCCCAGACCATTCCTATCCTGTTCCCACATCCCCTCCTCCTCTGGGAGGGATTCTCCCTCTGGTTTTTGGGTTTTCCAGCAGTTCCTTTAGGGCTGTGAGAGCACAGACAGAGGTGCCACTCACCCACACACCCTCTCTGTGCTGGCTGGGGTTGGGGAAAAGCTCCTCTCTGCAGCACTTGGTTTTTTCCAGGAGGGTGAATTCCTTCCAGGACATTTCTGGCAGCTCTGACCTGCATGGGATATGGAGCAGGAATTCTCACCAGGGAGAGCAGGCAAGGAGAAACTGATGCTGGAGTTAACCTTAATTTTTTTTTTTTTTTTAAATCCTTGATAAATTGAGTTAGTTTTTCAGTATTTCAGAGCTCCTGCACTGCTGTTGACACACCCAAATGATGAAGTTCAGATTAAAACATCTGTAGGAATCCTCTTGGGCCACAGATCAATTTTTCTGGTGTCTCAGTTTTAGCTCCTTGACATCTGGATGACCAAATCTTTCAGAAAATGCATTCCCTTCAATCTTAAAAAATCTCACATCCCAAGAGCTTGCCCAACACCATTTAGCTTGGTTTATATCTCATTATTTTCTCTTCTCCAGGGCTCTTTATATCAACTTATCCCACACAGTTTAAATTATTTTAGCAGCTTATTGATAAATTCAGTGAAAGAACAAAATCCATGCATCACTTTGAGTTTGTGTCTCTTGAGCAAAACCCCCTTCTGCTCTCTTTTTGGGTTTGCAACTGAAAAAAACCACCAAAAACACACAAAAAACCCCCAAATGACACAAATAATCCTCAGAACAGACAACAAAATGAAACCCTTCACACAGATTTCTTTTCACAATCAGCCACTGGAGGAAAGGCTGCTTTACACTTGATTTGGACTCAGACATTGCCTTGTAATGCAGTTGTTGTTTAAGGAGCTCTCCTCTCCCAGCCAGGCTTCAATAATTGATTTTAAAAGCATTATTAGTCCTTTAGTATCAGAAAATCTGCCTTCAGTGAGGTTCAGCACTCAGTAAATGCATTTGAGAAAAAAAAAAAAAACTACTACAAAGTCCTTTAAAGCTCCAGCTCAGAGCCTCAGTCCACACAGCTCCAACGTTTATTTTTGTTTGTTTTAGGGGAAACACCCCTATTATTTTTTTATGGTCTTATTTTCCTATGTGAGGCTGTAACTCCTCTCAACAGAGTAAAAGTAAATATTTCCTCACACACAGAAAGAGAATTTTCAATCTCCTGGCTTCATGCTGATGCTTCAAAACCAAAAATCTGAGTATAAACTACTCACACTGGATTAATACTAGAAAGCAAACCAGGTTAAAACTTACAAGGTTGAATTTTCATCACCATAAAATCTTTCAATATTTTTGCAATACAAGACCTTTGTCTACAAGCCGAGCTCCAGCAGAACACTTCAGAGAAGAAAACTTCACCAACTGGTCTAAAAAATACACCAAAGCATCATAAACAAAAAAAAATTTGTCTTTATCCCTAATTTTCAGGCCCCAACTGTAAGAAAAAAAATGTGAATGCAGATGTGGAGTACAGGGAATTAAATAGGGAGGGTTGGGGGGAGAAGTGGCAAAGTGATGGCAGAAAAAATGTAATGTTTGTAAGTGTAATGGAAGTGCTGAAGGTAAAATATGAATTTTGAGTTTTCTGTTCAGGATTGAACAAACGGTTTGATATTTTAAATGCAAATTTAAAGTTTCTTGTGAACCAAAATTATAATAATGCTCCAAAATTCCGAGCTATAATGTGCTTCTGAATTACTTCCAGGTAACTTCTGTCCAACTTCTCCTTTCTAAACTCTCCTCTGGCAAACACCAGGCTGGAGTTTACATTCCTGGCCACTTCCAGCACAGGATGCAGTCTGTGGGACACAATTCTGCCAGCTGCCTGTGGAAAAATAAATCCTTTGCTTTGGTTAAGAAAATGGGAAATATTTGGTTTATAAATTATTTTACTCTTAATAGTAGAACATATTGTCTAGAGGTGCTGACCTTGAAAAGAAGCACCTTTAAAAAAATGAAATTAAATGGAGGGAAGGAATGCTTTATGACTGTTGTTATCCCCATTCTGGTTTTCCTGTATTTTTTCATGGATTCAGTTGTTTCTCTGTTGATTCAGCCTTAGGGAAGGGCAGAGGAGGAGCCAGGAGGTGATTTCCCTGCAGGATTGGTCACTGTGTGATCTCCACATCCTTTCTCTCTCCTTTCTGCTCTCTGTGTTTAATTGTGCAGCTCAACACCAATGCCACTGCTCTATTTAATTACTGCAAACCATGCTTTGGTGTCCTGTTGCACCAATAAATAAAGGAAGACAACTCTGTGTAGGGAACTTGTGGCATTTCTTCCAAGATTTCATAAAATCACTGAGATTTCTGGGGTGCCTGACGTAGTGAAACTCCGAGTTGTGATTTTTAAGGAAGGTAGCCACCAATGGGAATCCTCCAGGCTGTCCAACACCATAATAAAATCCTGATTTTCATGTGGTTTTTAATGAATTTAGGTGTCCATATGCTTCAGAACTCCCTGGAGCTCCTGCAGGGCTCTGGCCACACTTCCCTGAGCAAAGAAGTTGTTGAACACTCACGCATAGCTGAGCTACATCATCCCAAAGCTTCTCTGCTGCAGCTTGCTCCAGGCAAATGTCCTGCGAGGCGATGTTTAAATCATGCCATCTAAGACAATCATTTAATGTATATTACTAATTTAATGTGAAGCTGGAGGAGTGAAGGCTCCCAGACCTGCTCTTTCAGCTCCTGTTAGGATGGCAGGTTGGTCACCAGGGTGGTGACAATGACTCTGGGTGGCTCAGAGACGCTTGGGAAGCTTCCTGCTCGCTGGGCAAAGCTTTCCTGACAGCCCCAGTGGCACCAATCAAAGCCTTTTAAACCCAGAGGACACTGGGGAAGAGAGAGGAGAACTCGAGTGAGGGAATTGGGAGGCTGGGATGACTGTTGGAGTTTCCCTTACAGCTCTGCAGAGTTTCAGGGCTGGATGAAATCCTGCCCTGTCCCTCGGAAGAGCTCAAGCAGTGGTGATGCATTAGGATTTTAACCTCTATATATTTCATGTATCTGTAATCCTGGAATTTTTAGTGTATAACTCTGGGCTCCATACAGGGTGCTAAGCTGCTGTTCTCTCATTTTTGGACAAAACAATTCCTCTCTAAGCTCAAACCTCAAGGACACCTCACTGTCTCAGAGCCCAAGATATGTAAACAGCAGTGAACTGGGGAGCAAACTTGGAGTAATTGACTTCATTAGCTGAAGCTGTAATTGGAGCGTTAAACCTCGATATGCAAATGGACAGAACTTATAAAGTACGAAAAACCTGTGACCTGCTGTCCATTTTGGGTGTAGCTCTGGGTGGGCTGTGATTGCCCTGAATGCACCTGAAGGCCTTCAATGAATATAACTGCTTTTTATTCTCTTAACTGCAGCCAGGCTCCTGCTGGAATTTTCCTGCAGGATCAGTGTGTTGGACTGATCCCCCCAGTGCCATTCGTGTTCTGAAGGAATCTATTCCCTCTTTTTGCTCCTTAATTTGGGTCTTTTAAATAACCCTCAAGATTTCCTTTTCACCTCCCGTGACCATTCCTGGGAGGTGGCACAGGTTCAAGAACTTGGAAAAGCCCTGCCCATGCTGTGAATTATTCATGGTATTACATGAAAAATATTTCTCCAAGCTCTTCCTGGCTGCTTGAACCTGAATTTCTGTGGATTACGCAGAGATTAGTCAGAGCAGACAGACAAGATGGGTTTGCTGCTGTTCCTTGGTGGCCAAATGACAACAGCCCAGCATCTCAAAGGAAACCAGTTTTCATGGTCCCAGCAGAAAGGAGAGAAGCAGAAGGATCTCCTTCCCCTGTGCATGGAAATATTCATGAGGATGTTGAGATTGCTAGACCGGAGTGAGAGCGCTCCATCAATAAATAAAGAGCATCAGTATCTCATGGCATTAGTGAGGCAAGAATGACATCTCTTTTGCTTTTATTTCCTTCCATTTTGGAGCATTCAAGTTATAATATTCAGCTCCAAATGGCACTTGGAGCCAATTCTGACAAAAAAGGGAACTTTGTGTTGTGCTGAAGGAATCCATTAAGCTGAGAGGAGGATGAGCAGCTGTGCCCTGAGACCTCTCCATGAGAACTTCCATGCCTGAGGCAGGGAATTCAGGCTTGGACAGGTCCTGGAGGGATGTGAGGAACCCAATCCATCCAGGCTGGACAGGTCCTGGAAGGATACAAGGAATGCAGGCTCCCCAGTGAGCCTATAGGTTTGGGGACAAACCAGATTTTGCCAGCTGAGATTCTCCACTTGAAGACTAAAAAGGCCATTTGAAGGCTGTTAAACATCTGTGAAGCAGGAGGTTCCCACACTGGCACCTCTTGAGCTGGTTGTTGTGCAGGAATTTCAGAGGGGACAGGAGAATCCCACCAGGATCGAGTCCTGGACTCACAAATCTGCAGACATCCTGTTCTGTTCTGTTCTGTTCTGTTCTGTTCTGTTCTCTTCCAACTCCTGAAATGAGCTGGTTGTTGTTGTGCAGGAATTTCAGAGGGGACAGGAGAATCCCACCAGGACTGGGCTCACAAATACACCCTGAGGGGCAGAAATCCTGTTCTGCTTTCCTCCAGTTCCCAAAATGAGCTGGTTCTTGTTGTTCTTGTGAAAGAACTGCAGAAGGCACAGCCTGCTGCATTCCTGCCCAGGAGAATCCCACCAGGATTGGGTCCTGGGCTCCCAAATCCACAGAAATCCTGCTCTGCTCTCCTCCAGGAATGAGCTGGTTGTTGTTGTTGTTGCTGTTTTTGTGAAGGAATTGCAGAAAGCACAACTTGCCCTACTACTGCCCAGGAGAATCCCACCAGGATCAGGTTCTGGGCTCCAAAATTTCCAGAAATCCTGTTCTGTTCTCCTCCAGCTCCTGAAATGAGCTGGTTCTTCTTGTTGTAGTGAAGGAATTACAGAAAGCACAACCTGCCCCACTCCTGCCCAGGAGAATCCCACCAGGATTGGGTCCTGGGCTCCCAAATTCCCTGAAATCCTGGCTGTGGGGCTTTGTGCTGCTCCCCCCTGTGGGGTTATCCCTGGAAAAGCAGAGCTGTGGCGGTGGAGCAGGGAGAGGAGGGCTTTGGCAGGCAGCCTCCTGTTCTGAATGACTTTACCTGGAGGTAATCTGTTCCGCCAGGCTGGCTCTGACATTAAAAATGGAAGAGGCCAGGGACATTTTCCACCCAAAGCTCAATGGAAAGTGGCAGGTGTCAGATTTTTGCAAATTTCTTTCTCTTAACTCAGAGGCTTCTGCTGACAGGGACGTGAAGGCTCCAACCTGGAAAAGCTCCAAACTCGAGATGTTTTGTTCGCGACCAGCTTAAAATACAAAATATTTTTAAAAGGTGGAGGGGAGGAGAGGGGAAAGGACGGAGAGGTCAGAGGTAGGGATGGAAATCGCTCAGCTTGAGGGGGAGAAATGTAGTTTGTACTCTGCAGTCAGCTGGAGAGGCTCACCCCAAACAAGGAGCCTTTGCCAGAAACACAGAATGAGAGCAGGATTTTCCTCCTCCTGTCTCTGAGGTGCACATGGAGCAAGCTGCTCACCAGCCAGGCCCTTTGGCTCACCCCTCGGGGTTACCAGCTGCACCTCCCCGTGTTTTTTGAGCTCCAACTGGTGTATTTTGTATGTAAACTGATGCTCGCTATCACACTCTGCCCCCAGATGAGGAACAGATGCTGCGGGAAAGTGGATCCCAAATTTAGGTGACTCATTTCCTGCTCCCAACAGATACTCGACAGATCTGTCTCGGGCAAGGCTCGTGTCTTTTGTCACGGCAATAAATTTGAGGGAATTAATCAACCCTGCAAACGACGACTCGGATGAGATGGAGTCCTTCAGGACTCGAGGCATGTGACGAAGATAATCTGCTCTAACCAGTTGCAGGGTGAGAGTTATTCACGCTGCTGTGGTTGCAGATTTGGGGCTGTGAATGGGGGAAATCCTCGGGGAATCTCCGTTAGCTGCTGCTCAAACCGGGTCAGACTCGTGGCAGATCTCAGGCTGGAAAGAGAGGCTGAATTCCCACCTGGCAGGGAGTGCTCTTCCCTCTCCAGCTCCCACCAGGGCTGCCTTAGAGGAATAAAATCAAACATTGAACCTTTGATTTAAGGGATGTATGAACCCGAGATGTAAGCTGGGATTTTTCTGCCTCCACAGGTAGGAGAGCTGCTGTGTATTGATCACTCAGGCTTTGTTTCATTACCAGCAGAGTTTACAGCTAATTTGTGTACAGTGCCTTAAGAGATTGAAAAAAAAATCAACTATTTTTACTCGACAGAGTGAAATACAATTTGAGCCGTATATTTATCATGAATAGACCAGATCAAAACAACTTTTTATCTGTCACCCCACGCCAGGGCTCCTGTGGAATTGCACAGAGCATAAACAGTCCTGGGCTTTAAAGTGACTCACTGTGTGCTCATGACTCTGCTTTCAGATCATGTAGCCTCTCACCTTCTGCCTGAATTCCAGGATCAAACATTCCCGAGCACAACAGAATCCCCTAAAGCACCTCAGTGTGTGTTTTCGTCCTCAGAGCTGCATTATTCCTGTGCTTAAACATCTTTACACACCGTGTGGAGCATCACTGAGATGATCTGGGATTCTCTATTCATGGAAATCGCCCCTTTAGCCCCAGCTTATGTACAAAGTTGAGCTCTGGATGTTCTTTCAGTATGTAGCCCTGAATTATTTATGAGTGACCTTCAAAATTAAAGGAGAAAAAAAAAAGGGAAAAAAAAGGGAAAAGCCAGTTAATGGAAATGCTTTCAAAATGTAAATATCTTTCCCGAGAACATTGTGTGTCTCTTCGGAGCTGGAGACAAAATAACATGTCTGGGAGATGATAAAGCAAAAAAGCTCTCGGGGAGATAAATCGTAGGAACTCGTGCCCTGCTGTCTGTGAGCAGGGGCTGCTGGGTGGTCTCACCCGGGGGAAGCAGAATTCTGGCACTGTAAAGTGTGCAGATGGAGCTCTTCTCCACTGCTAGATCCCATTCCTTCCAGAGAGAGGGGAAAACAGGGAGAAAATTCACCAAGAAGTTCCTTTTCTGGGGGAAAAATCGTTGATATTGCTGTAGATACCTGGAGAGGTTTTGCTGACAGATGTTTGCCTGACATTAACCTGGAGTTTAAATTGAAATTATCTTGGCCTTTCAAAAAAGAAGAAAAAAAAAGAGTATTAGCATCAACTTTTTTGTCCCATTTATTTGGCTGTTCTGACTGTTGATCACACCAGATGTGCTCTGCTCTGGTTGACCAGAGGGTGTTTGGTCAAAAGATGAACGTGATGATCCTGGAAATCTTTTCCAGCCTTTGATGAGATTTCCTGCATCACCACCCTCAGTTTGGAGGTGGATTTTGATCCTTTTCCCTGAATAACTGAAGTTATGGATCCTCTGAGTTTCAGAAGGGGAGGAGAGTCAGAGTTTACTTTGAATTCTACCCACAGCTGGGGCAGAGAAAAGTTGCAGGAAACCATCTGAGGTTTGGAAATAATTAGACTTAATAATTAGACTATGTAGGAAATGTAATCTGTGGTGGGACCTGGCTTTGTCCTTCTGCTGTGACAACTCCCACGTGTCCAGGTGATAATAAATCTCATAAAATCTTCTATTCTGTGTGATAATAAATGTAATAAAATCTTCTCTTTTGTGCAGGTCGCTCTCTTTCCCTGCTCTGTATTTTCTTCAGTCACTCCCAAGCGAAAGCCTAGCTGGTGCTGAAGTGTTGAGAGGGAGAATGGAGGGATGGAGCAGCAAACATCCCTCATTTTTGGGAACCAAAGAGAGCTGTGAGGCAGAGACTCAGCCCTGCTCTGCCAAGGTCAGGGATTTGTTGCTTTTCTCTTGACTGATGCCCTGAGAGTGGACATTGACTGCGAGCTCTGCACTGACAGCTCTGCAGCCCTCGATCCACCCATTGCAGGCAATAATTTGGCAGTGAATCTGACAGGACCTGGCTGCAGTGGAGAGATTGGATATCTGAGGGGCAGCGAGGGGTAGGAGTTATGTAACAGAGAGGGAAGGCAGAGGATTATCTCAAATGCCTCATGTGCTGATCAAAATTAGGATGCCAAAGCGAACAAGGCTGGATTTGCCCCTCAAAAATTGGGTTTCTCGACGTTCCTTGGGTCCTTTGGACTTTTTGAACAAAGCCCCACACTCTGCTGAACACAACTAAAAGCTCGTTAAAAGGGGAAAAAGTCTTCCAGCCAGATCTGCAGGTTGTTACAGATCATCTGCCACATCCCGTGGCTTTTTCGGTGTCTGACCACGGGAAGGAAAGGAAAATGCTGCTCCATGAATAATTGACAGGTCATGCTCTGTTAGGATTAGTGCCTCCAACTGGGCAGACGCTATTTCCTGGAGCCTCTGCTGCGAGCTTGGTTTCTGGATGTTAATTTTTATAAGCTGCACGGTCAGCTGGAGGAGCAGTGCGAGAACAGTCAGGAACCAAACCCTCTGCATTCATTCCTGAAGGAGCTGCGCTGTTCTGGTGAAAGGAAAAAGAGAAAAATTTGCTTTTATCTTCCAGAGCTTCTCTTGAGCAGATAATGAATTTGAGAACTGCAGTGAAAGCCACCCATTGATGTAGCATCAATTCCCTGCTGAGAACACTCTTAGGTTCTGCTCCCTGTGTTCATTAGAATTCCCAGGTTTTAATTAGAATTCCCAGGTTTTGTGAGTTAATCCTCTAATTTTGGCCAGAGGGAAAGGTCTTCTCCCATTTCATTTTCCCGAGCATGGGAACAGAACTCCAAGCTGCTTTATCCAGCTGTGCCTTGGCATTCACTCACTGTTGCTTCTCTCATCTGCCTGATGCGAAAGGACAGGTAATTCCTGGGAGAAGGGATAATCCTCTCTTGGAACAGCTTTTTGGCCTGGCTGGGGACTGTTTTACACAGGAGCTCAGGGAAAAGTTAATTCCAAACTGGGAAACGATGGGGAAGGAAGTGAGGAGGTGTTCACAGCCTGCCTGGCAATCCAGGGAAGAACACGAGGTGAGGAGAGACTTTCGTGGTCGAAAAAGAGAAATTCGACGCAGATGGAGAAAACCTGAGCGGATTTTGGGTGTGTTTCTTGTCGTTCCTCCTGCAGGAAAGCTCACCCAGCAACTTTCCAAGGGCTTTGCCATCCGTGCGTGTGCAAAACCCCGCCTGAGGCGCGTGGGATTGCTCTGGATGTTTTCCCCTCAGCTGGAAAGGTGCTTGTGGTAGTTTGGGAATGCAACCCACTGCTAGTCCGTGTTTTGCACAGTGAAGTAGAAAATGTCACCTTGTTGGAGATTCTCCTCTGTCACATCGATTAGCGTGGGGCTGGAGAAGGGCAGGGTGATCTGAAACGGCACAGCCTCAGCATTCCTGCAGCTTCCCTGCTGTGCTGGAAAACCTTGGAATTGTTCGGCCTGCCTGGGGATATCTGAAAGAAAATTCGACCATTTATTGTTACAACTGCTCGGTCGTTAATTAGGGATAAATTCTCTTTTCCTGTTAGGGTGGTGTTGATGAAGAAATTCACAAATTATGCGGAGATCAAGACTGATTTTAATCAACTTTGATCTCAGCTGGAGGTTTTGAAGATGAGGTTGATTCAAAGGTGGAATCAGCATGGTTGGACTTTGATAGGATGTGTCTGCCTCTGAATGTTCCACCCCAACTATACGTTAATTAGCTGCGCTTAATGATTAATATATCCTTACAAAGCTAATTTAAATTTACTCCTTATCTCTCCATTTGTGGTGGGGACAGTTTTATCTCCATTAGATACCTGCTGTCAATGGTTTGTGGGTATTGACATTAAACTGCTTCTGAGAGGGGAAGCAAAATGTTATTATTTTGCCGAACGGAAATGCGACATTTCTCAGCAATTGGCCACAGAAAATGGGAGCACATTTATCATTTGGAGGCAAAACAGGCAAAAATCTCCGGCTTGGAACAAGGGACAGGAAGATGGAAGGCAGTGGCCTCTTCCAGTCATTAAATATTGAGGCAGATGTCAAAAGCAATGGAACTGATGCGAGCGATTCTGTTGATGCTATTGTTATGAAAATTAGGGCTGGAGAGGAGATGCACAACAGGATGAGAGCTCTGGGGCATGGCAGGCCCAGGTTGATTAAAGCTGGAGCTCAGGCAGCAGCTGTTGTTAAAACAAAATATATCTATTATAGATACTGCGCTGAGGCTCCTGTCCCTCCGAGGAGGTGCCTGGATGCAATTTGATTTTTCTCTGCTGACAGGAGGTGCTCTGCAAAGGAAGAGCAGGCAATCTGACTTTTAGTTTCTTTGGTTGAAGGGACGAAGTGGCATTTCCAAGCTGTTTTGTTGCAGGAAGAGGAACCTCCCAACTTCAGCCGGAGCTCGGGGGTTGAGTTTGGCCGTTGGTTAATGGATCATGAAATAATTAATTCCTGAGCCTTTATTCTTTTAGTAACGATGCCACCTCGTGGGCTCGGGCAGGAGGATGAGGCTGAAATCCAGGGATGCTCCCAGCGCTTTAATTCCCATTTTTTACAGCCTTACCTCGCAACAATTTCCTTGTTAACAATTGTTTTTTTACTCTCAGCTCCTTCTTTCCAACTCCTAATTGCTGCAGTAAGGGAAAATCCATTTGGTAATTTTTCATTTGCAGCTTTCAAAAGCAGCTCCATCAACTCCATATCAAAGGAATACAAAGTCAACTGTAGCTTGTTAGTTGGAAATTTTAATAGCAGCCACTTCCTGAGCACTGGGTCTTTGCTGAAGATTTCAAAGGGCTTTTTTACTCCATTAATCAATGTACTTAAATCCCACCTCCAACTGAAATAGATAAAAAACGAGGCATGGAGAAGTAGCTACTTGATATTTCCAGCATCTGGGGCTGCCCTGGAACACTTCCACTCCCCAGGATTGAAGAGATGCCTTTGAAAAATGAAATAATTCGATTTTTCTGTGCTACCCTTAAAGAAAAAAAATAATTTGTGACAAGAATGAATACATCTTTCCTCATTCTGATGGATATATCTGACTGATAACTCCTCCAAGCCCCTCAGCATTGATAAACCTCAAAACAGTGGTGGGAGAAGCAACACCTCATTTTCTGAATTTCTATTTGTTTTAATTTTTTTTTTTTTTTTTTTATTTTTAGAAAAATCTATTCCTTATTTTAGGTTTGGTAGGATCCCATCCATGCCTCGCTAGGGATGAACCTCATGTGCACTGGCTGTTTGTGATATATTTCAATTTTTTTCTTTTTTTGCAAGCAACAAAATGTCAATGGCAACCTGGAAATGGTTTTGCGCTATTGATGCTCTTATTGTAAAAGGAGTTTGTAGCCTGAAAAAATTCTGGGTGCAACCATTTTTAATATTTTCAATATTATGATTTTTCAGGGGGTTTTTTGGTGAGTTTTTTTGTTGGTTTGGTTTGGTTCTTTTGCTTGTTTGTTTGCTTGCTTGCTTTTTCAGGTTTTTTTAGTCCTTTTTTGTATTGTTTTTTGGTGTTTTGGGTTTTTTGGTTTTTGGTGGTTTTTTGTTGTTGTTTTGGGTTTTTTAGGTGTGTGGTGTTTTGGTTTTTTTGTTTTTGATTTTTTAGGATTTCGTGGGGTTTTTTTTTCCATGTCACTGCAGCACAGCCTGCTTCTGGAAGGAAAACCACCTCCCAAAACCTTGCATTTTCACCCAAACTCTGCCAAAACCTCATAAAAAAATCCCCTTGAACACAAAAGGGCGTGAGGAATAAATAGAAATGCCTTCCTCTTACTCCCTGCTGCCATCGAAATTGGGATTTTCCAGTCAGAGGGAACAACTGCATGTGGAGGGAGCCTGTGGGATGCCTGAGGAGCAAAACCATCCCTTCTGCTCCCATTTCACATCCACATTCCTGCAGGAAACTGCCAGCAGTTTGGCATGTTGGCTGTGATTATCCTGAAATGTGGGATAAACCCTGCCTGACGAGGAAAATCCTGCTGGAAAATGTTCTTGGTGTGGGAAATACAACACTGAGGGGTGTGAAGGTCAAATCCAGGGGGATTTGCTGTCTGGAGGGGTTTGCTCCAGGCTGCAGGGCAGGTGGAGCTTTCCCAGCAGGGTTTGTCCTCAGCTCCACTCAGGGAAACACAAATCACACAGGAAAAATGAGATTTAGGAGGTCTCAGAACCTAAATAAGGAGAGGACATCCAGTTTTTGTCTTATTCAGGTGTCTGTACCTTGCATCTGCAGTGTTATGGGCACAAGGAATACTGCATGGGATACACAAGAATTCTGCATGGATGCTGTGAATGCCAGAGGTTCTCATTCATGGATGCTCTGGGAAGCACAAATCACAGAGGAAAAATGAGATTTAGAAAGGCTGAATAAGGAGAGGACGTCCAGTTTTTTGAGGATTCAATTTTTGTCTCATCCAGGTGTCTGCCCTGTGGATCTGCAGCTCCGTGGGATAAGGAATGTCTGCATGGATGCTGTGAATGCCAGAAGTTCTCATTCATGGATGCTCTGGGAAGCACAAATCACAGAGGAAAAATGAGCTTTAGAAAGGCTGAATAAGGAGAGGACGTCCAGTTTTTTGAGGATTCGGTTTTTGTCTCATCCAGGTGTCTGCGCCTTGGATCTGCAGTGTTATGGGCACAAGGAACACTGCATGGAATACACAAGAATTCTGCATGGATGCTGTGAATGCCAGAGGTTCTCATTCATGGATGCTCTGGGAAGCACAAATCACAGAGGAAAAATGAGATTTAGAAAGGCTGAATAAGGAGAGGACGTCCAGTTTTTTGAGGATTCAATTTTTGTCTCATCCAGGTGTCTGCCCTGTGGATCTGCAGCTCCGTGGGATAAGGAATGTCTGCATGGATGCTGTGAATTCCAGAGGTTCTCAGGGTTGTTCTGGGAAGCACAAATCACAGAGGAAAAATGAGATTTAGGAGGGCTCAGAGCCTGAATAGGACATCCTGAGAGGACATCCAGTTTTTGTCTCATCCAGGTGTCTGCGCCTTGGATCTGCAGTGTTATGGGCACAAGGAACACTGCATGGAATACACAAGAATTCTGCATGGATGCTGTGAATGCCAGAGGTTCTCATTCATGGATGCTCTGGGAAGCACAAATCACAGAGGAAAAATGAGATTTAGAAAGGCTGAATAAGGAGAGGACGTCCAGTTTTTTGAGGATTCAGTTTTTGTCTCATCCAGGTGTCTGCCCTGTGGATCTGCAGCTCAGTGGGATAAGGAATGTCTGCATGGATGCTGTGAATTCCAGAGGCTCCTGAACTCCTTGCTCCGCTCTCATCCCTGTTTTGGGGAATCCAGAGGGATTTGCTATCTGGAGGGGTTTGCTCCAGGCTGGAGGGCAGGTGGAACCTTCCCAGTGGTGCTCGTCCTCAGCTCCACTCAGGGAAGCACGAATGACAGAGGAAAAACGAGATTTAAAAAGGCTGAATAAGGATGAGACATCCAGTTTTTGTCTCATCCAGGTGTCTGCTCTGTGGATCTGCAGCTCAGTGGGATGAGGAATATCTGCATCCATGCTATAAATTCCAGAGGATCCTGAACTCCTAGCCCAGCTCCCATCCNTGTCTCATCCAGGTGTCTGCCCTGTGGATCTGCAGCTCAGTGGGATAAGGAATGTCTGCATGGATGCTGTGAATTCCAGAGGCTCCTGAACTCCTTGCTCCGCTCTCATCCCTGTTTTGGGGAATCCAGAGGGATTTGCTATCTGGAGGGGTTTGCTCCAGGCTGGAGGGCAGGTGGAACCTTCCCAGTGGTGCTCGTCCTCAGCTCCACTCAGGGAAGCACGAATGACAGAGGAAAAACGAGATTTAAAAAGGCTGAATAAGGATGAGACATCCAGTTTNGGCTTAATAAGGATGAGACATCCAGTTTTTGTCTCATCCAGGTGTCTGCTCTGTGGATCTGCAGCTCAGTGGGATGAGGAATGTCTGCATCCATGCTATAAATTCCAGAGGATCCTGAGCTCCTCGCCCAGCTCCCATCCCTGTTTTGGGCAATCCACAGCCCGAGGCTGCCCTGTGTCCCAGCAGGTGGAGCCCCTGCCGAGCATTTCCATTTCCAGCTCTGCCGAACACATCCTGGGAATCAAAAATTCCGGGAAGAGCAGCCAGGCAAGGGTGAGTGGGGCAAGGAGGAAAGAACGGGAGGTGAAGCTGATTTCTTTGCCAGAACTGACCCAGAAGATCCAGAAATTGCTGCAGAGGACGAGCAGAGATAAAAGGAATTTAAAGAGCAATTAAAAAAGGAATTTAAAGAGCAATTAAAAAGCTGCGGTGCTTCTGACCAGAGCCTGGTGCTCATCCCTGGAATTCGGGGAAGAGGATGCACGAGGCTGGATCACGATCTAACAACAGTTTATTAACTCTGCACATGTCACACCACATTAAAGCTGAAATATGTTTCTCCCCAGGCCTCCCGAGAAACTTCATGCCTTTCCCCAGTGCTTTTATCTTTCCTTGCCCTGCACTCCGATTACCAACGTTGCTGCTTGCCACAGCAAAAATTTTATTTCTAGGTCATGATTTTTATCTGGGAATGGAAGTTAAGCGAGGCTAGCCTGGGTTAACAATCAAGTGGAGACGTTTAAATGATCCCCAGAAAGTCTGAGGAGAGATTATTTCTGATTTCTTCTTCACGACTTTGTGTCTGCATTGGTGTGAAGGAGTGAGGTGCAGATGTTTGGTGTTGATGGCACTGCTGAATGGAGCTCTTTTTGGCTTCATTTCAAAGATATTGCCTTGTCAGCTTGATTATTTCATCAAAAGGAAGCATTGCCTGCTTGGTCTCAGTCCTGCAGTGTTTGTGAGCTGCACTGGTGCTGTTTACAAAATCTCTCAGGGATGCTGTGGGTGCCTGGATGCAACAAAACCCCCCAGGGCGAAATAACCAGCCAGGATTTGTACATTTAACGAGATTTCAGGCAATCCTCTGTTTTTTGGGGCAAAAATCCATGGTGTCAGAGCGGTGTTGGCATCAGAGAAAAACCAATTTGAGCTGGAAGGTGGTGGTGAAGAGCTGGTCTGGGTGTGTTGGTGCTGCTGGTGGGGAAAGGAGATTTTTCCCACTGGAAAGGAATTTCAGGGAGGAGAAGAAAGGAAGAATATGTGCTGTGAATTGCTCAGCACGGGGAGGATTCGGGTGGGTTTGTGCTCTAGGCTGCAGAATGAGGTGTGAGAGGGCATGGCAGCAGTGTGGAGTCTCCTACTCGATGGGAACAGTTAGAAACTTGGAGCAGGAATGTCCAAAAGCAGGAATGTGGTGGACAGGGTGCTGATGGTGCTGGGGAATGATGATGTTGCTAAAGAATTCTGTAAAACCAGATTTCTGTAAAATCCTGCTGAGCCACAGATCTCCCATCCCAAGGGTCAGGGTGTGAGGTTCAGGAGGGTGGGAGGCAGAAAAAGTCCTTTTCACACCCCTGACAGGCAAACCCAACCTGTCTGATGGCAACACAATTCCCCACTTGACTTCCAAAAAGGCCTTCTGAAGGTCAGTCGTCTGAAATGGTGTCTGATTGACCCAGGACACCTTGGAACCCTCTTGAAACTCCCCTGAGGTGCTGGAGATAAAAATAGATTTACATCCCTCACTGTTGAACTATTACAATTTAACATTTAGAAGCTTCAAGCATGGACAATCTGTCTGTTTAGTGAGGTGCTGTGTAAACACCCAGCAAAATAGAGTTCCTGCCCTGCCGAGGCCACTGCATGCAAATTAAATCAATTACAGAGAGCTTAAAATAAGCCCAGCAGTGCTGCAAAGAGGCTTTGCCACATCCTGCTCCCTGCAGTTTGTGGTTGACATCTGAGCAGCTTCCCCAGCCTTCAAGACACTCAGGATTCAGGGGGAAAAAAAAATAGAAGAAAAAAGTTCCTCTTTTTGAGGACAATGCTCTTTTTTCCTGTCTGAAAAGGGAAAGTTTCTGCTCCTTTACAAGAGAGTGAAATTGTGCTTCCGGCTGGACATTTTCAATTTTCCTTGAGGATCTCTGGAAGGGTGAGCAGCCTTTGGACGTGGAGGGAGGTGTGGGTGAGGATCCATCCATAGGACCTGAAAACATCTGTAAATGATCTGAAAAAAAGGAGGGATTCTGGAGCAGGTAAAGTGAGGTTAAACCTAGATTTGTCCTGATCTCATCACCCAAATGCAAACCCAAAATTCTTTGTGGAAGCATCTTGATCTTTAGGCACTGAAGTCACCTGGCAGCTCAGGGTGGGCAATTCTGTGTCCCCCTGGGAAATAACAACACACACTCCCAGTCCTGGTGGGAATCTCTGGCTCAGTCACAGCTTTAATATTCAGATTTTGGGATGCAAAGCTCAGCTGTTCCCCCATTTTTGACTCCAAGCTTCTCTCTTGCCCCCCAGTTTTTGGCAGAGCGATGTTGAGGATTCTGCAGCAAAGCTCATCCTTTCTCCAGTCTGGATAAATCAACACGGATTTGCTGAAGGAGGCTGGAAGGGCTGTGACACAAAATTGTCAAGGTAAAGCAGATTCTCATTACCCAGATGTGATGAAACTGCTTTTCCCCCCTGCTCAGACCGGGGAGTGCATCTGCCTTATGTAAAAAGGGAAATTCAGCCTCTGGGAAAGCTCTGGCTGTGCTTATGTAACAAAGCCTAGCAGGGCAAGGCAGCAGCAGGAGCACAAGTCTGGGTAAGACCAGCAAAAAGAATTCATCCTTCTCTATTTGAAGCATCCCCTGCAGCTATGAAAAAACGCTCTGGCATGAATTCTTCCTGGGAAGGTCCATAATTCGCTGCAGTACTGGAAATAATTGTTATTGTTCCAGCCTGGCAGACCTGCTGCTGCCACAAGCTTTAGGAGTCAAAAGCAGGGAAGTGCTGCTGGCCTTGCCTGCCTCAAGTTCTGACCCTCAGGGCTCCAAATTTCCTCCTAATTTTCCTCCTCCTCTCTGGAGACTGGCAGAACTCCTCCACTTTTTGATTTTAGGAGACACATCTTTCTGCTTCTTGCCACGCAACCTCTTGTCAGCCAAAAAGCTGCTCTGCGTCTCCCAAACCCTGAAGGGAGGATGGGGAAAAAGTGAATCGCGGCAAGAAATCTCTGAGTGACTCTGTCTTTTGCCTTCTGTCTCCACAGGCAGCCCGGTTTGTGTTCTTTGGAGCTTTTCACCCCCAAAAAATGGCCTTGGGGAAAGAGCAGTGTGACCTAAAATCACATTATGGAGGTGATATATAAAAAATATATATATATAAAATACAACAGAAAGCAGGGGGTGAATAAAAAGTTGTTGGCAAGGCTTCTCTGTGTGTTTTTTTTTTTTTTAATTTTGATGACGGAATTTGTCACACTGAAAGGGGAATATTGGCAAATGCCACCACTTCTTTTCTCCTCCCCTAGGCTGTTTGCTGATAGATCTTCCCAGAGTGGTTGCTATGAATATTTTACTTTGCTGCTCAACAGCCTGAAATGCTGCCACCCCAGGAAACTGTGGAATATTAATACTTTCGATCTGGTGAACAATGAATAAATAAATAATCCAAGCCTTGGCTGAGAGGTGTTCAGATGGTTTGGATCTAGATAATGGAAGAAAGGATTTGCACGTAACTGTCTTCTGTTAGGGAGCTTAAAATTCAAATCCTGCACATCACCCAGGGGCAAATGAAGGGATTTGTTTTTTGTTCCAGGCTTCTCCAGGTTTTTTACTCAGGCAAGTGTTTCCCTCTACCAATTCTTCCATGTAAGGATTTGTCTCTCACGTTGGATTAGTTGAATCCTCAGATTTCATATCGAGTTTTCTCTGGCTGCTGCTGAAATTATCTAATCTTTACCTCCAGAGGAAGCAAATTTTTTTCTGCACTGGATTATTTATCCTTGATATATATTAAGGAATAACTGGACTTTTTAGCTTTCCATAGCTAAGGCTGGCTTGCCTCTCTCATCATGTTTTTTCAGTTAATAAGTTTAAAAGTTCAATTAAATTTAATTAATTAAAAGCTTTTTTTTCCCCTAATGTGTCTCACAGGTATGTTTTGATAACAGGTATGACATTTTCTGCCAGGGCAGCTCAGGAAAAGCCAATCCATAAGGAAATGAGGGTCAGAAGGGAACATGTTATCCTGAATTTCAACTTATTTCCACTCCACTGATGCTGCTGAGAAGCACCAGTGGGATGCAGCAGCATCCTGAACCTGCTGTGAAACAAGGAATTGCCCTTTCCTAATGAAATTTTAAAATTTTTAAACTTCTCCCTGTAAATGGAAGGAAGTGATGGAGAAGAAACCACGATTTTTGGGTTTTTAAGCAGAGCCTATTTTTTTATTTTTAGAGTGGCCATGCTCAAGATCCAGGCACCTGATAGGGTTTTTTGCCTAAGCACATATTTTGGAGTTTGGGAATAAAGAGTTTTTAAGGCGTTTTTTTTGCCTAAACACATACTTCAGAGGTTGAGTAATAAAGTGTTTTAAGATTTTTGGTTAAGCTTATGTTTTGGAATTTGGGAATAAAGACTTTTAAACTTTTTTTTTGCCATAGCACATGTCTAGGAATTGAAGAAATAAAGAGTTTTTAAGGTTTCTCTTGCCTAAGCACATGTGTTGGAATTTGAGGAATAAAGAGGTTTTTAAAGTATTTCTGCCTGAGCACAGGTCTTGGAATTTGAGGAATTAAGAACTTTTAAGGGGCTTTTTTGGCCTAAGCACATATATTGGAGTTTGGAATAAAGACTTTTTAAGTTTGTCTTTGTTGGTTTTTTTTTGTTTGTTTGTTTGT
>VZRM01008250.1:140440-195975 GCA_013397955.1 Grantiella picta
GAGCTGTATTAATCTCCCATTTATTATTAAACACCACAGCCCTCAGAAGAAGGAGCCTCGAGGCCTTGTGAACTTTTCCCTCTCTGGTATTTATTGTTTATTGCTGCCTGGCTGTGCCTAATGGAATTTAAATTTTGTGCTTTTCTTGGCCTCGGTGGCAATGACCACTGGGCTGGGGGGAAAGGGCTACATTGAAGATATTGTGACTCTTTTCTCTGCCTGACCTCAAAGCAAAAGTCCCCAGTTGTGGTCATTAATCTGGAAAACTATTTGGATTCTCAAATAATAAATAAAAAATAAATTCTTTGGGCAGCTCATAATTCTGTCGTAACCTGGGGTTTATGTTCCCTCCCCAATGAACAAAGAGTTGAACCAACTTCTCTGAGTTGAACCAACTTTTTGAAGTTTAAATTTCGACTCTCACTAGCCTTTTATTGGTGCAGAACTTGGCACAAAGCTCTGCCTTTCCATAAAAAAATAAAAAAGAAAAAAAGGTAAAAATCGAAGATGAAGGGTTGGAACTTCAGCCCTAAACCTGTCAAACCCTGCAAGTGGCATTGTTAGAGAGCAGGACTTTGTCATCCTTTTGGATAGCTCCACACAGCTCAGCCTTCTGCAGGTTTGGGGACCTTTTTGTATTATTTGCCAGTCCTTTTATTGTTGGAAACCTTGCAAGGCTCTGCTCAGGTCATACAATGTGCTTGATCTTCAATGCTGAACCCATTTTCTCAGGAAATGGGAGAGTGAAAAGGTTCCTCAGCAGTGTGTGAAGCAATCCACTTCAAAATCTGAGTGCTAGCATTAATAGGAGGAGAAAAAACGTTTTTAGAAACATAACGGTGGAAGTTTTTTGGCTTGATAAGCCCAGGGAGCTGAGGCTACACCTCAATCTGTGGCACCACCAGAGCAGACTGAAATCTGAAAATGGGATTTGGGGTTTTTCACCGTTCAGGAATGGCATCAGAGCTTGAAAATAGGTAAATGAATCATCTAATCATTTCAAAAAGGGCCTTGTCAGACATCCTGCCAGGGGCTTGATTGTCTCAATAGCTTTGTTTATTCTCCTGGTCCAAGTGTTGAGGATTGAAGAGGAACTGACACTCCAAAAGTTTCACTGAGGAGCAGCTCAGCCACAAGTCTGCCAAAGAAAGATAGAGTCGTTTTACAGCGTGCCAGACCCAGATAATAGGTTTATTTCCCGAGGAAAAAACCTCAAAGCTCTCACATTTGTTTGCTGCCAAGTCTGTTTTGCCCAGCCCTGTTGTCAGGGCATGAGGGCTTTTTGGTTTTCTATTTTTTAAATTTTTTTACATCCAATTACTCATCTGGGCTTTTTTTTCTTGTTTTAAGTGGATAGCCTGAAGTAAACACGAGTTCAGGGTAGCATGCAATGGTTCACTGGAGAAATTCTGAGTATTTCTACAGAATATTGAACTGGAGAAAATATTCACCTGTTAGAATTGTTCTTCAAATCTGTCTTGACCTCCACAACCTGAGGAATGTTCAGTCCTTCTGTGGAAAATGGCATTTAAACCAAAAAATGGTTCAGAGAGGAAATTAATATTTCTATGTTCAAGTTCTCCGCAGGCTAAATGTGCTTTAATTTCTCTGCTTCACCACTCATAGGTACTGAGATAAACTTTATCTTCTGATTTATTTGACACTAAATTTGGTCATATGGCAGAAAAAGCAGAAAGAAATTGGAGCAAAGCTGTAGGAGCTGCTTCTTCAACAGAAGAATAAAATCCCATTTCTGAGGAGCTCCTTTTATGTTTGTACAGCAATTACGAGCTGACAGATTGTAAATCCAACCTTGTGATCAGCTGACAAATATTCATTTTTCCCCGTGCAGGTGTTTGAGTGGTTTAAGTGGTTTTATGTGGGTTAGGAAACAGTAAGTTTTTTGTGGAAACATTTCCTGAGAAGTGTCTGAGTGCACTGTTGATTCCCAGGAGAGGAGGTGAAGCCACTTTGGGTGTGAAAGGACACAGCCAGACTCTCCTGGACATTTTATTGAAATCCAACATGGAATTTTGGTTTCTAGTTGATGTCTGGTGACCTCTTCAATCATATAGATTCACTTGGGTCCAACATCCCAAACACCAGGAGCTGCTCCATTTCTCCTTGAATTTCCTGTCTTTAAGGGCTTTAAGTTCTTGGTTTAGATGCCATTTTCCACAGAAGAACTGAGCATTCCTCAGCTTACGGAGGGCAGGAGAGATTTGAATTTAAATATTCCACCCATCCCCACAGGGGAACAATCCTGCCCAATGCCCAAGGGGTTGAGTTGATGTCTGGTGACCTCTAATATCACATAAATTCGAGATTTATACACATCCCAAACACCAGCAGCTGCTCCATTTCTCCTTGAATGTGCTCTCTTCAAAAACTCTGCTTTCCTTTCTCCCTGCTCCACTTCTCACATTCAAATTTCTGCTTGGTGGGAGGGGAAAATAAATCCCACTGCTCTCTTTCCTGCTGCAACAAGAGGGCCAAATTTCCCTTTCCCCCAGGTCTCCCCTAAAGACCTGCAAGTGAAGAATGAGACCTTTTTTTTTTTGGCTTTTCCCTCTAATTGGCAGCTGAAGAAGTAAAAGCTAATCCCAGCAGTTCCTGGCTGGCTGGAGCCGTGGATAATTTAGGAATTTTTTGTGCTCGCAGTGCTGAGCTTCCAGCTGCTTCCCCTGCTTGGTCCAGGACAGAAATGGACACGTGCCCCTAAATTAATGATGTCTGAAAAGCAAAGCAATGGGACCACTGAGAGCTCTTCAGAATGGCCCGAAATTCTCATCCCATCCCTGCCATTTTGTCTGCTGCCTTTATGGGATGCTGCATTTCTGCCTTGAAGGGCTGCTGCTGCAACATTTTGAAGCAGGGAACGCCATGGAAGTGCTAAATCTGCTCAGAGAATAAAGAAAATTCTGTTTGTGTAGAAACAAGGCAGCGTTTGACTGATTTTTTTGCTATTTTTATTTTTTTCCCCCGTTTGTTAAAAGCCTAATGTTTGCGTTTTTGTTATTCTTGAGTCGAGTCTTAGCACAAACCTCAATATTTGAGGGGAATAAATACAAACCTGTCGTGCAGACAGACCTAATCCCATGTCTAGGTGGGCTCAGTAAAACGTTTGAGGTTTGGTTTTTTTTTTCTTGTTCGTGAAACTGTTTTCCTTTTGCAGCTTATCACCATCCACACGAGCCTTTGAGGCCAAATTCCTTTCTGGGAAGCCCTGGCTTGGCTTTGTGTTGATTCCCTGCTTTGCAGGAGGGAGATGAGAGCCTGAAGAGGCAAAATGGGGCACAGCTTTTTCCCTTTTCCAAGGGAAGAGATTCAGATCTGAATGTCCAATTTCCCAACGGCTGTGAGCATGGAAAATGTGCTTTTTTCCAGTGCCATCGCTGTACTTTTTACCTTCAAAAGTCACCATGGTTGCTCCCGTGGAAATCCCCGTGTAACTCTGTCATCTTCGGAATATTTTCAGCTCTGCATTGACAGCTACCTTCAAGGATGTTTTTTCTGAGCTGGCAGGTGATGCATGAAGGAGTTTGGCTTCTGCAAAGGGTCAGCTCTGCTTTTTATAGAGGAGCACTCAAAGCGAGAGGGAGGAAGAGAACAGAGCAAACAAGCTCGAGTGAGGGCTGTGTTTGAACCATGGCTCTATCCCTGAGAAATTTTGGCTCCTAAGCACCAATTTTTATTCAAATCTGGGCAGACTAACCCAAGATTCTGATTAAAATGTGGATTTGCAGCGTGGTTTCTTGCAGACAGAGAACATTTTGCCTGCAGAGCAGAGTGAAGAGTGCTTTACACCTCCAGTCTGCTGTCTGTGCTTTTTTAAGGAGTCTAGGCAAAGTTTCCTCAGTGAAACACCAAGGGATGGGGCTGTGTCATGTTTATAATAATAATTATTATTAGTAGTAATAATAATTGATGCTGTGATGGGCTTGAACGCTGGTTGTGCTCCCAAGAAGACAAATTCATGGGAAAAAGTTAATTAAGGAAATTTTCTGGCTTAACATCTCAAGAGAGCAACTTCAGTGAGGTGCTTGGAATGAGGGTGGTGCTTGTTGACTCTGTCAGTGTTGTACAGCTCAGTGGCAGCCAGGGGTGAATCCTGGCAGGCTTTCAGCATCAAATCTGAAAATTTAATAAATTTGAATTGATTTTTATTTATGATATATAAATAGGTAATATATATTTATCTCATTAATAGATATTGCATATTATATCATATATATAATTAATATGTATTAATTTTTTAAAAATGTAATAATAAATCTGAACAGTGTGGAGGTTCTACCCCTCTCTGAAGTGGGGCTTTCACCCTGGGAATTAGGAGAGATTCTCTTCTCTGGGAAATGTCAGATTTTCCTTCTCCTCGTGCTGTCCATGAGTATTCCAGTAGCTCCAGCAGGTCAGGCTGAGCAGGGTGAAGGACCCTCCTGCTCTGGCTCTGCTTTTTTGTGGCATTTACTGCCCAAGATAACCTCGGGATGTGTCCTGCAGAGCAGACAGAACCTTTAGCCCTGTCTGCAGCTTTGTCTGGCGGCTGGAATGCTCCCCAGTGCTGGATAAAGTTGTTTTCCAGGAGATCTCTTTGGCTCCAGCCTGTTCCCATCCTTGCAAAACGTGGCTGCACTCAGCCCTGTGCCCCACAGGTACTGAAGGACAAACACTGGAGTTTGCCAATGTCTGAATCTCTGAGAGCAGCCTGAGGTTGCTTTGAGAGCAAACAGGAGAGGAAGGTCTGAATGAGGCTGTCTTGGGAGGGGAAGGATGTTGATCCTTGGGGTTTGCTTTGTGAAGCTTTTTGCCATCTGCTGTCCTCACCATGAGCTTCATTTCCCTGACCTTGGTGCTCTGTGGTGTGAGTTTGCTCCTGAGCAGGCGCCTTTGAGGAAATGTGCTTTTTAATTTTAATTTCTCCTTTCTCTGATCGGTGTGGGCCACGCCAGCTTGCCCAAAACCAGTCCACTGTACAAATCATTCTGTGCCCGAGACCTGGCAGCCCCAGGATGGGATTTGGGGTTTCTGTCAGGGCTGGAAGGCTCAGGTGCTGTATTGAGCTGTGGTTAAGAGCAGGAGCAGACAGCTGAGCCTCAGTCCCCACAATGGATTCAATGTGACTTCATTACACTTAATGAGAGCTTGGTGCCCAAACCCCCAGGGTGTGTTTTTAAGGAAGGAATATCTGGTCTGTGGTCATTGAATCGAGGCAGTGTGCAAGAGGAAAGTGATCCTGATAAGGAAGAGAGGATCACGCAAAGCTCTGAGCTGCTGGCAGCAGGACTGGTGTGCTCTAGTGCAAGTGGTTTAATGCTGGAATGGACCTGATTACCCATTAACCTAATCTGCCTCAGCATCTGGGGCTTCTCTATGCCATTGTGATCAGGGATTGGTGTTTCCTTAACCTAACCTGGTTCGGCATCTGTGTCTCCTTTGTGTCATTTGGATCAGGTAATTGTCAGGTGTTTCCTTAACCTAACCTGGTTCAGCATCTGTGTCTCCTTTGTGTCATTTGGATCAGGTAATTGTCAGGTGTTTCCTTAACCTAACCTGGTTCGGCATCTGTGTCTCCTTTGTGTCATTTGGATCAGGTAATTGTCAGGTGTTTCCTTAGCCTAATCTGGTTCAGCATCTGTGTCTCCTCTGTGTCATTTGGATCAGGGATTGGTGTTTCCTTAACCTAACCTGGTTCAACATCTGTGTCTCCCCTATGCCATTGTGATCAGGTCTTTGTCAGGTGTTGCCCTAACTCCTCTGATTCTGGCAGCAAATAAATCCTTCAACTCCCCAAGAACTGTGTTCTTGCTGCAGATGCTCAAAACCTCTCTAGTGCTGCTGTAAAAGGAGGAAATAGAAATATTCCTAACAATAGAAATATTCAGACCCACTCTACTGTAAGATTTCCCCTCCAGTCCTGTGTGTTTGGGATCTGGTTAGTCCAGGGGTTTCCTCCTTCTGCCGATAATGAGGTTTTTGTACCTTCCCCATCCGCACCTCCAGGTTTGGGGGTTTTTAACGGGGCTGTCGCTGCTTTGACAGCCTTTAAACCGCCCGATTGCCACATCCCACCTGCTGTGGAAGAGGTGTTGCCGCCGGAGCGGCTGGATTGGACAGGAGCATCCCCGGAGATTGGCGAGCAGCGCCGCAGCCGGGGGAGGGTTAACAGCCTCTGAGAGGCTCTGAAAGGCTCCGAAAGGCTCTGAAAGGCTCCGAGCCGCCGTGCTGCCTCTCTCTGCGCGTCCTTGGGCTGCCATGAGCTCCAGCTCGGCTGGCTGTGCCGCCTGCCGCCGCTCCGCATCCCGCTGAGGCTCCGGCAGCGCATCCTCCTCCTCCTCCTCCTCTTCCTCCCCGCATGGGATGCTCCGCTCGCCGCTCCGGCTGATGGATGAGTGTCGCTGCCAGCAGAGCCAGGTAAGAGCCCTGCTGCTGCTGTCACAGCACGGCAAGAGCTGCCGGAGCAGCCGGAGATGGTTTGGCTCTCAGCCTGGCTGAGCAATGACCGCGCCGCGCTGCCAGCGTGGAATAAAAGTAGGGATTTTGGGGGATTGTCCCCTCTGGAGGGTCCGGTGCGAGCTGTGGCGCTTGTTTGGAGAATTGAAGTTGCTGCAAGTAAAGCTATTAACATGGACTGTGGAACAGGCTGTGATGGGGGAGATCTGCTGGGGTTTTTTGGAAGGGGGTGAGAAATTCTGTTACTTTTGGCTTTGTTCATTCCGGATTTCAGTGTCTCAGGCAGGTCTTTGGGAATCGGAGCATTGAAATCCCCCAAAGCAATAACTGACACAGGATGGTGTGCTCAGATAACTCTGAGAGTATTTTGTGGACCTCCTTAAGATTGCAAACCGCTCGTGCAGCTATTCCATTTTAAACCCAAACCTTTTGCTCTGCTCTGTGTCTCCCCTCAGTTCTGTGGGGTTTTCCTCTAATTTTCTTTCCTTGAACAGCTTTTCTCTCTGTCAACAAGTCTTCCTAGCTTCCTCATTGAAGTGATTGCCTTGGAAATAGCAAGCTAAATGGGAGTTAGCAGGCTGTGGAGCGCAGCAGGTCAGTCCAGACCTCTCATTTGAGTTCTCAGAGCAGCAATTGCAGCAAACTAGTGTCAGTGGGACCCCACTTTTTACAGCCAGTCGTCCGTGTGCCTTCAGAACGAGCTTGAGCACCTTCTGTAATTCACACAAACGCGTCTGTGTGAGAGGAGGCATTACTTAGAGCACTAAACAGTTGCCAGAAGCCCTTGGCTGGAGTGTGGGCTGAGCGTTTTGGGCACACCTTGGTGATCCTGCGAGCACGCTGAGCTCCAGATGCACACCCAGCTAATCTCATCAGCAGTGATCCTTCTCAGAAGCAGGCATCAGGCCTTAAATAAAAGATGACACTGGTAATCTTGGGGGTTTTAGGCGGCTGTGATTCTCTGGATGCCTGGCGGAAAAACATTTCTAAAATCTGAGCGCTGTGCTGTGAATGTGTGGAGTGAATGCAGGAATGGCAGATTTCCTGAGCTGCTGGGATCTGGATACAAATGTCAAACTGAAAGGAAAAAGCAGGTGAAAGTTTGAGATCTAGGAAACATTCCCTGTTTTTTTTTTCTGTTTAGTCTTTCCCACAGTTTCATGTCCTGCTGCTCAGAGCAATTGCAAGCCTGTAAATGGAATGTAAGGACACTGGTTGGTGACCAGAGCTTGTCTTTCATTTATCTAAAACCAAAACTCTGCCTAATTTGAGATGTAATCCATTGTGCCTGTGTGCATTTTTCATGAGAACACGCTGAAGCAAAGAGGGGAAAAGAAATTTAAGGTCAATATGGAGATATCAGGTGCTGTTAGCATCATCTGCTTTTGACCTTTCCCATACAAGAAGCCTGAAACCATCGGGTAAATGTTAAATAAGATCTTTGTTGTGGAATTTTCTTGTATTTGAGAATGGCCATGATTTGCATCTTGCTTGATCTGGATTAGATGACCTCTGAATAGTTGCTTTTCCCTTTACAACCTATATTTTGGGAATATTAATAACAAGCCTGGAGTTTGGTCTTGGAGAACCAAAAGTTTAAGCCTTGAAGCTCCTGTTGCCTTTTCTTCCTCCCTCAGCACGGAAGCAGCAGAGTTGAATAATTCAATCTTTTGCCTACCCTGAAAAGAACATGGTCTGGACATCTCAGAGCACCAATTTCCTCCGGTGAATGTGGACATTAAAATTCATCTGCCAATTAATCAGCTCCTTGCTAGGAAGGCAGAGATCAAGGGCTCCCAGACAAAAGAACATCAGGAGGGAGCAGAAACTGAGCTCTTGAGGGTTCTGTGTGTGCCAGGGAGTCAGGGGGAAGTCTTGGCAGAGAGGCTGGAGGAGGAAAATGATGTAAAAACTATATAAAAATGATGTAAAAATGACGTAAAAAAAGGTGGATGTGGCAGCAGTGGGGACAGGAGCCTTGAAGGGATGGAAAACGTTGGAATTCTTGGGAATATTTGGGGTTTGCACTGCACACCTGCACAGCCCTCCAAATACCACCCTGTGATGCTGCCTTAGAGTGTCTTCATTCCTCCTAATTTCACAAAATAAAGAGGATTCTGCTCATTCTGGTGAGAAGCAGGAGCGTATTTGGACCCCTGATTAGTGCCAGTGGAATGAAGGGATTTCTAGAAAAAAGAGATATTTTGGAAAGGCTGTGAGTGAGAAGAAAACACAGGACTGATTCCCTGATGTCTTCAAAAAATTAAACCTTGAAGGAGACCTTCAGGAAGACAAGGAAACAAAGCGCAACACCTGGCAGGGAATAATCTTTTTTTTTTGGTGTGTTTTTGCTAAACTTCCTTCAAAGCTTCCATTTATAAAAGACAGACAACTCGCAGTTGAGTTGTCTGGGAATAATGTGGTTTTTAGCCAGTGATGTGCACATGGCAGAGGTGAAATTAATCAATGACTTTGAGCTCTTTTGTACAGAGAATTTCCAGCATCTGCTGAGCTTTAACAACATCAATGACTTAAATGTCTTAATATAAATATTCACACTCTGCTGGTTTTTTGGTTTTGGTTTTTTTGGTTTTGTTGTTTTTTTTTTTTTTTTTGTTTTGTTGGTTTTTTTTTTTTTTTTTTTCCCAAACAGGCTTTCAAGCTTTTCTCTTGGACCAAATCTGATTTATGCCATAAGGGCTGAGGTCACTGGAGTTGCGGGTTCTTGGTTAAGGAAAAATCTGAAATTGGTTTGGGGATGAGCAGGAATAGGAAAGAGCAACAGTAAAATGCACAGCAGGAAAAGAGGAGGGAGAAAGCACAGCCATCCCATGAGGAATTGTCACATTTCCAGTGTTTTTATGGAACGTTTTTTGATGCAAAAAGTCAAATTGCTGATTCTACAGGAACAGCCTATTTTCAGCACCACCAATTTCCATTCTCCTGATGCTGCATTTTGGAGCTCACCTGCCCTGTGCCCTTTGCCTGTCCCAAAGGGTTGTGGTGCACAGGTTTGTTCCTAATCTGCCCTGGGATCAGACCTGGAGTTGCAGATTGCAGTAAACATCCATGATAATGAGATGCAAATCAGTGACTCCCCTGTGCTTCCATGCGCTGATAAATCTCCACTGGGGATGCAGGTGCAGGGTGAAGTTAAAAATATTTGGGTTTAGTCCTTGAGTCTCTAAAATAAATTATTTCCTTAAAGGAGAGTCCAACAAAACTGAAGTGGGTCAGGTGTGCAGCCACTGAGCATATGTGGGGAATTTCCTTCTCTTTCACGCCTCCAAATTAACAGGTGTTTGTTTGTAAATATTTGAACAGTTTTTCTGAAACTCTGAGGTTTTGAGGTTAAAAGCCTGGGCTTTGCCTGCTGTCTCTCCATGAACAGCAGGGTCCACCCTGCTGGCAGAGGGTGACATCTGTATTTTAACTTTTATTTCAGGATAAAATGATTGATTAGAGAGCAAACAAGGCCACTCGGGGGCTGCAGCTCTGTCCCTGCTCCACTGCAGACTCCTGCAGTGACAGGAAATGGTCATTTAAGGTCATTTAGGGTCAGGAACCTGCTGATTGTGCTGGTGAGGATTTCAGGGTGTTGACATCTCAGTGTCTAAATGGTGCTGAATGAGTGGAGCTGTGCCTGTGGCCAGGAGGAGCTGCCAGCAGCATCCCAGAGGGTGTTGGAATGATAAATACAAATGTTCTGGAGCTGTGATGGGAACCAGGCTGCACCACGGCTTTCCCTTTCTCCTGCTCTCCTCCAGACCTCTCCAATCTGCCCGTTTCAGGCACAGTCTCTTCTCTCACAGCTCTGTAAGACCTCACACACCCCGAACCCTTTTCCCTCCTTTTGGATACCTCAGAAGCTCTTGCTGTGCCATCCCTATGTCTGGTTGTGGGATTTGGCTTGGAACCTTGGTGGGAAACCCCGTGGTGATCCTGCTGCCTGTTGAAGTGCCCTGCTGATGTTCCTTTTCAGAGAATTATCCTCTCACAGGATATTATCAGAATTATCCTCTCACCAGCCCTGGCTTTGTGGATATTCCCTGCTGCTGTGGGGAAATAACCAACTCCTGTGCTGGTGCTACCCTGGTGTTGCTGAGGGTTCTCCTGAAATGCTGTCTGATGGAATTCTAACCCCAAAACCAGGGCTGGAGCGTCCCACGTGGTGTCTGCTGTCTGCAAACCCAGGGGAGGTGTTGTGTTTCTCAGCCCACCCAGTTCCCGTGGAGGCACAGTTTTATTTCTGTTATCAGCTTTCTGCTGTTTGCAGCACTTCTCACACCTGCCCACGCCTTTCTGCATCCTCCCTGCAGCTTCCCCTCCTCCCGTGGATGCCTGGCAAGATGGGCACGAAGGAATTGGGATATTTTGAAGGCTGGTGACACTTGGCTGCCTGAAAGCGATGAAAACGGAGCGGCAGTTTTAAGGGACGCAAAACGTCGTGGTTTGGGCCGTGTGGCTGCTGATGACAGGGAAAAACTCGGGGGTGGAGAAGCTGGAAATCGCAGCTCTGAGGCAGGAGGGATGGGTGGGGATGTCCAGCTGGGTTCTGGTTTCGTGCTGTGCTCTTGGAGGCTTCTCCATGACCTACACCCCAACTCCGACCTGCTGCCCCGTGGTTTTCCACCAGCTCTTCCCCGTGTCCCGTGCGAGCTATTTCGGGATGAAGAGGGTTGGAAGTGCCATTTGGAGCTAATTATGATCACCTCCAGCCCTTCTGTCTGCCGCGAGAAGCTGATGAGAGCGGGCAGGCTGCTGTCCCCGGCCGTGGGGTGACGCTCATCGCTGTGACAACGCGACACGGCGCAAAGGGCAAGGAGCCTGGGGCTGCAGGACCTCCTGCCCTCCACGGGGAGCAGCTCCTCTGATGTGACAGCCTCGGCTTGAGTTAATTGCCCAAAATATGGCATGGAGCACATGCAGGGAAGGGAGAAGGATCCTCTGATGGATCTTCCGATGGATCTTCTGACGGATCTTCTGACAGATCTTCTGATGGGTCTTCCCTGTGCTCTGCTTGGCTTGTTTGCCCAAACTGATCAGGTGGTCACAACCCAAAATTGTTGGTGCTGTTTGGACCAAAATTGTTTGGTACTGCTGTGGTTTGGTAGGACAGCAGGGCTGGGCAGGGCAGTGAAACCCCTGACTGAGTGTGAGGTTCCTGCAGTTTTCTCACTCACATTTCCATTCCTAACTAGGTCATTTACAGTAGCCACGCCTGGCTGGGAGGCCTCTGACTGCACAGAACCACCGGTTTGCTCTATTCCCATTATTTTCCAAGGAATTAGGAGTTTATTTGAAGCAGCTCCTGTGAAAATCTGCAGGTTTGGGGGTCAGGAAGGAGGAACTTGGCACAATACGTACATTAGGTTATGTGATGCTACCACAGGAAAAACACTCCTGGAACTGCGTGTTGCTCTTTGTTACACTTTTAATTAACTCTGCGGCAGGGAAAATGGACAAATAACCTCAAACATTAACAGATAAACTGTGTTGAAATAAAAGATTAATCAAGCAGCAGCTCGGCTGCACTGCTGTGAGCGAGTTGGGGCTGCAGAGTCCAACTAATGACTTCCTCCTTGCCTGAGGCCACAGTCCCAGGAGGGAGCACTGTTGGGTTAATATTCTTTCTGTACCCAAATGATTAAAGACCTCTCAGCTCGCAGGATTTGCTGGCAGAGGGTTTGTAAGCACCAGGAAGGGAGGGAGGTGAGCGAGGAGTGCTTATTGCAGCTGAAGTTCCTCGGAGCATTTCTCCTCCTGCAATTATCCACAGGCAGAGCACCAACTGTGAGCTCGGATTGAGCTTGCCAGAAACTTCCCCAGCAGAATTAATTATTGCAAGGGAGAGTGAAAGCCCGAAGAAGTGATGTGCCAAAGAGGTGGCTGCTTCTCAAAATCAAAAGTTCAAAGATCAAAATCAGATCAAAGAGGATCTGATCTGGGTGCTGTTCCTGTGGCACCTGTGGATGCAAAGGTTTATTTATGAAGACAACTAGTTCTAATCTGATATTGCCATGTCCATATTGAAGGGTAAAATTTCCCCTTTTACTTCTGTGATATTATTTGGGATATGATTGGATGGCTTCTGTCAATTCCAAGTTTGGATAACATTCTGGATGCTGGGAATCTGGCAAATCTGCATCCCAGGTGGGCTTTGTGACACAGCCTGGGCTACATGAGGGCTTCTCTCAGGGACTGTGGCCTTGGAGCAGTGGCCGGGAGAATTGAAAGTGTGTGTTTTTTACAAAAAAACACACTTTTATTCAGGCTAAGAGCTAGCACCGTGGGGTTGGTGATGAGAGGCACAGGGTGTTGGTGAACACAAAACCAGGAGCTCTGTGCTCAGTAAATAATTCAAGCAGAAGAACAATCAGGCTGGAGTCGTGGGTCGCTCTGAAAACTCCTTTTGTCGAATGCAACTCGAAGAGAATGAGAAATATTCTCACTTTGTTCATCCAAGGTGATTTCTCCCTGGCGTGCTGAGAGCTCTCAGTAATGTATTTATGGCAAACAAAATAAGAAACTCACCCAGGCTATTTTTACTCACCTGGCCCCTGCCTGTCTGCTGCCTGTTCACTTCCTTTCTCCAATTTTATTCCCTGTCCCTTCGCTGTCCTTTCTGTGGAGTCAAGCACACCTTTCCTCACACTTTGAACGTGTTTGGTCTGCATTTGCCTGCCCAGGTGCAAACCCATTTTCTGTTACCACTTTTAGTCCATAAACCTGAAATTCTGGGGAGGGAAATGACAGCTTTGTTAGGTCTGGATCGGCACTGCCTTTCAGTGGTAGTGCTTTGTCCTAGAATTTATGGTCTCAATTCTTTCTTTATGCTTTCGCTCTTCTACAGGTGAGGAAATTGGTGGAGAGAGCACTTAATTTGTGTAATTTCATGTTAAGGTGTCCAGAGTGTTCTCTTTTAGAATATGCCCTTCTGTTTGCAGACTCTCTGGGGATTTCCCTTATGACCTGCTCAAGGAGCTCACAAAAAAGTTAATTTAGTAATTCTTACCCACTTCAGTGAGAGTTCTGAGATTTCACTCAAGAGGGAACAAAAGCTGAATTTGCTCTAACCCCACCCTGAATCTTCAGAGCATAAAACTGGTAACTACTGAGGGCCTAACTTAACTAAAGAGCCAGAGATTACTGGGATTAGCAGGGATGAAAATGCAAATCTTGGTGACAGCAGTGTGCTCCAAACCCCTGAGCCAAGCCAGGCAGGTTTGCCCCCAGTCCTGCTGGAGAGAAGCCTTTAGGATGTGATTTCATGCCCGTGGCAGGGCTTTGATCACACCTAGGTGCTAGAAAAAGCTCTCAAAACAGGACACCTGGAAAAGTTGGAAAAGCAGGATGGAGAAAACCAGCAGCTCGTTCATCCCACCCATGTGAGTGTTTGCTTTTTCCATGGTTGTGACAGGACTGGGCCAAGCCTAATGGAAATCATGGGGGAAAAGGCTTCTTCCCATCATCAGCTCCACCCTTTGTGCTGGGAAATGCTTACAGAATAATCTCTTTCTGATCACCAGGCTGGGAATTGCAAACTTTTATCTGGATGCAGGTTTAACAAAACAGCTCTAATCCTTATTTGTGTCTCAACCCACACACCTTGCCTCCCTTCTCACCCTCAACTTGAGCTGTGTTGTGACTGAAAGAAACATCCACATAATTGTCTTGGTTCGTTTTTATTCCGTGTTTTCTTGCTTTCCTCCCTGGAGACCTCTCCAAACAACTCCATTGGCTGTGGGATGTTTTATCACATGAGTCACTGCAGCTGATGTACACATATAAACTTTTTATTCTAACCTAATTTATCAATTTCTCCTTGGCTCTTCCTGATTTTTCTTTCTTCTGCCATTAGTCTTTTCCCTTCTAATGTTTCACTTTTCCTGCCTCTGGGGTGCCCAATAATTTATTAGGGTTTGGTTTTGGAGCCTTATGAGTGGCTGGCAAGGTAAAATCAATAGTCTGGAACCAAGTTCTTCAGGCCAAGGTGATTTTTGAAGCCAAGCTCCTTGGTTCTGCCACATTTTCCACTTGGTGGCAAATTTCGCCAGTTTCTTGTCACTTTTAACAGCAGAAGCAGTTATCAAATCTGAGATCTTTTTCCTTGCCTTTCATTTTAGTCTCCACCTTTTCTTTTACAGGGTAGGGGAACCAATATGGAACATTTCTTTTTAATCTCATCTGAACTGAACATCTGCTCTTCCTTGCCTTTGCCAGGGAAAGCTTTGGGGATCTAGACGGAGAGGGGGAAATCTAATTATTTCATCTTAGAGCAGCCTAAGTGTTGGAAAGAATTCTCCCTTGTGCCACAAGGAAGGGAATGTTTAAAAACTGACTGGTGTGTACAGCGGCTCTGGTCTACCTGGGTAGTCTGAGAGAAGCTTCTAATTTTATTTTAATGAGGCCTTGGGGTACAAAGGGAAGTGGAGCTGATCTCTGCCTGAACAAAGCTGTCGAGAGCAGAATGGGGCTGTGTCCCCAAAGCTTTGGACTTGGGGCTGCTGTGAGGCTGCTCTGGATGGGAATGGCTCAGCCTCTGCCCTGGGAGATCACCTTGCATGGTTTGGGTCTGATTTTGAGCTGGCTGTGGCATCTCAGACTGGAAATGCTCCGTCTGCATCTGTACTGAGTGCTGCCCTGAGCTGAGGAGCCCTTGGAGAGCCCAAGGGGGAATGTGTGCTCCCTTTCGGAACTCTTGGAGAGCTCAGGGGCTTCTGTGCTCCTTTTCCAAACCCTGACAGAGCTCAGAGGGGACTCGGTGCTCCTTTTCCAAACCTTTAGAGAGCTGTGGGGTCTCTGTGCTCCTTATCCAAACCCTCAGAGAGCTCAGGGGGGACCTGGTGCTCCCTTTCCAAACCCTCAGAGAATTTAAGAGGATCTCTGTGCTCCCTTCCCAAACCCTTACAGAGCTCAGAAGGGTCTTTTTGCTCCCTTTCTGAACCCTCAGAGAGCTCAGGAGTCTCTGTGCTCTCTCTTCAGCCCCTTACAGAGCTCAGGGGTGACTTGGTTCTCCCTTCCCAGGCTTTTCCAATCCCATGGCTGGAGTAAGCAGCTCAGGCCAGCTGGATGTTTACTATTTGTGTAGCTAAGACCTTCATCCCCTAATGTGCCTTTGAGGAAGAGCTAGGCTGTCGGGAGGAGGGAACATTTGAAAGTGTGAGCCTCTGCCCTCGACAGGAACTCCTTGGCTGAGAAATGGCATTGTCCTGGTGCTGGTGACATCCCTGGGTTTGTGGTGGGGCAGCCGGACACGAGGAATTCCCCAGGGAACAGGACACCTGAGATAAAAACGAGCTTTCTAATCCCATTAGTGGTTTATCGGCCAAACTGTTGTCTTTTTCCAGTGGAGCGCACTTGTGGCAGGGCAGGGATTACGTGGATTGCAGCTGAGGGGCACAAAGCGGAGCTCGCCCTGCTCCAGCAGGGATCAGAGGAGCTGCTCCTGCAGACCCAGAGAGCCATTTGCTCTTGAATGTGCTCCTGCAGGGTTCGTCTGCAACTGCCAGGCTGGCCTTTCATGTGGCCACACTCATTGTCCCCCTGGAGTGGCAATGGAGAGCGAGCAGAGCAGCCAGGTAGGCTCCTGGCAGGGTTTTGTGGGCTGTGAAGAACAAAATGTGTGCAGGAGCCAGATAAGGGACACGTGCCCTGCTTTTGGCATTGCAGTTGAAGGTAAAAAGTGATTTTAAAATAGTGCTGAATGCTGTTTCTGAGTTGGTTGTACCTCAGGCTTGTTGAAACGGCAACTAATAGTAGACAAAGCGTTTTAAATTGGGATGTGAAAGGGGACACTGCTCGAGATCTGTTTAAACACTGAGTGCTCCCAGTGTAAACCCAGAAGGGTTTGGAGTGGCAACACAAGGAACCTTCTGGGAGGGTAAAACACACGCTGGAGTGGCTTTTGCTAGAGATGCTGTCATTAAGTGCCATGGCTCAAATTCCAGGCCCTTCAAACCCACCCCTAACCCAAAGTTGCTCTGTTTATTTCGAAATAATCTCGGTTTTCTTTTTTTTTTTTTTTCCTAAATAAATCTTGGTTTTCACATTCATTTCAGTGAGATCCTGCAGTGGCTGCTTAGAGCTGGTTGTGTTTCAGAGGCAGTGAGCTCTCCAAGCAGGGCTTTTGCAGCTTCCCTTCCCCCTGTTTACGAGTCTTTCGTGAGGAGCAGCGATGGAAGGAGCACTGATGTCAGCCTGTCGTTCCTCTGTGATGTTTATTGATGCCTTTTATTTCTCCCGTTAGTCAGTGAGGGCTAAACGAAATTCTTCTGGGCTGCGATTTGAATGCCAAGTGTAATTATGGCTGAGATGATCTGCTTACTGATGCTCCTCTCTCTCTCTCTCTCTGGAGACATCCCCTCATCCTGAAGGGTGAGCACGACTTGAGATCTGCTGGAGGCCAAAACCTGCAAACCCTGCCCACCAGGGAGTTTTCTTTTTCCTCCTTTGCCACGTGGTGAAACTTGAAATAAGAGTGGGATTTGTGGCTGAAGGGATATTTGGAGGATGGGAGTAAGTGAGTCTCTGATTTCTGGCACAAGCCCTGTGAGAGGCTCAGGTGAGCTCGGTGTAGTCCTGGTTTATAGCAGCATTTTGGGAGTCAGCAGCTCCTGGATTATTCCCTTCTGAAGATGAGTGCTGGTGACTGCTTGGATGATTCTGCACAATCCTGGGCTCTCAGCAGATGCTTCTGGGGTTTTTCTGCAACACAATTGCTCGACAAAATTCAGAAATTCACATCTCTGTCCTATCCCTTGCTGCTGTGGCAGCTGTTGGGCTGCCAGCTCTGCTGCCTCAGTAAAAAACCCTCACTATTTATAAAACCTCTGAAGTGGCTTTTATTTAATAAGCATATTTCAGTGCTCATCAACCTGATGGTGCATTAGCCCCAGGATGCAGGGATTCTGCTGGAATCTGATTTAAAAAGGGGAATTGGGCATCTTCGTTTGCTGCATGGGTTGGGAAGAACGAGGATGGCAAAAACATCTCTGTGGTGGACAAAGAACCACAGGACTGCCAGACCTGCTCTTTCAGAGCTTTAACCACTTGGCAGAGGCATCGAAAAGTCACTTCACTTCCAGGGATAAGAAAAGTTTCTGGAGGGCTCAGATCCTTTAGGTCTCCTTTTCTTGGGTTCACATTGTTTTCCTTTCCCCATTGGCTCCTGGCACCCTCCAGACTCAAGAGGGAGAAGCAAACTGATCACAGCAACATCCCAATCCATGTTAATAGTTTTACTGCGAGCATGCTCAAAGATATGTGCTGCGGGTGTGTTTAAAAATGAAAATGAACGAGGCAGGGTTTCGTCGGTGGCAAAAAAAAAAAAAGGGAGGAAAAATTAAAAAAGCTGCTCTGAGTAACAGCTTGGTGTACTCAAATCCAAATGTGCTGCTTCCAAAATGTCATGAAATGTGTGTGTAGCATTTGACTGTCTCTGTGCCATCTGTGTGTTTGCTGGGAGAGCTGGGGAGAACTTGCTAATCATTACTGTGTGTTGTTCCTTTCTTTAGCACCCTCGGATCGTAAGCAGAATTCTTGAGATAATGTTTGGGTTTTTTTATTCTTAGGGGGTTAATTCAGCTGATTTTCTGCTTTACTGGAACTCTTATCTGAGGGGGAAATGAAGTCAGGAACTGCTGCACCTCCCTGAGTGTTTTGGATTGAGGAATGAGCCCATTGGAAAAAGCAAAATATTCTCATTAAAAAGGGAGAGCTCAGGTCCTAGAGCTGAGCAACAAAAAAATGCAACTCCATGTGTCAGTATCAGAGAGAAACTGAAGTAATGGAGTGATTGAGGGAGAAAAAAAATTTAATAATTATTTCTAATGATGTGGCAGTCTGGAGGAGGTCGCTTTAGAGTAAAATAAACACTCCAAGAGTCTGTCAGGCTAATCCAGGGCTGGGAATGAAGGGTGGCTGCTCTCCTTGGGTTGGAATGCTGATTATTACGAGCAATGTCCCTCTCCTCATGATGCTGAACTGCCACCTCCACGGTGATGATGGCATTTAGTGGCCATTCTGCAATTAAAGGCTTGGAATTCCAAATAATTGGAGTTGCAGTGCAAGCGAGGAACACGGGCAACAAAATGATGAACTTGGAATAAAGCAGGGAATTTCCCCTTAGGTGAAGTGGGTGTGTCTCATCTGTCACAGCGCTGGCTGGGAGGTGAAGGAGTGGAATACAAACTCTGTACTTTTGAGACTGGGAGGAAACGGAATTTTCTATGCGTATTTTCATCGCAGAGAAAATATTGGAAGGTGTTTTCTGACAACTGCACCTTGCATGAGGTCCTGCACACTGAATTTTACCTTCCTGAAAACTTACATTTATGGTGACAAGATACACATCCTTCAATATCCTGAATTTTCAGTCGATGGGCATAAATACTTGGGAAAGGAATATCCTGCTAGGATTGGGGCAGAATGCTTCAGCTGCTGTCTTAAATTCCTCTCTGTTTAAAACCACTTAATGGCTTTGAGTTTTACAAGTTCTGGGGAAAAAAAAAAAATCGGGAGAAGGGTTTGGTGCACAAAGTTCAGCTGAGTGGAAGAATCTGAACCATTCCAGCAGGGAAAATGTTTCTTTAACTCCTGGGAGTCGTGTCAAGGAGAGGAGCAAGAGCTGGGAATGTTTTCCAGCTTCCTCTGGAGGACACTGATATTTTCCTGCCTGTTTACCCAATTCCTGTGGCTCTGATTGGCAGGCCAAGAAAAGCAGGGGATGTTTGTGCTCTGGAGATGTGAGAGGAGCTCAGGTACCTCCTGCAGCTGCTCCCAGCACGGCTGGGTTGGGGAGGTGTCTGCTGGGAATTGATTTGTCTGACTGCCTGCTTGTGCCTGGTGATTACCCCAGCTCCTTATTAAAACTGTTTGTCTCCGTGAAGCCAAACGCTCCTGCAATTAATGCCTGGGAAATGTAAAATCTGAGCCTGGCTCTTGCTGGAACAACACTGATCTTTAATCAAAATCTCAGCTCTGGTTCCCTTCGCAGGCATAAGGCGCAAACCAATTCTGAGCTCCAAAGAGGCCCAAAGAACATAATCCTGGAATTTTCATGGATCTGTTCCACTGAAATGATAATTTGCCTTCTGAGTTTGTGATGTCTTTTCCCCAGAGGTTTGTTTTGACATTCTGCAGTGGAGAAGGCAGAATTTTTCAGCTGTTTTAAGGGCTGGAGAGGTGAGTTCAAAACATGGTGAGACAAGTAAGGCTATTCCTGAGCCCTGGAGAGAGGGGAATTTTCTAAATAAAGTGTTCTGTGAGTTAGGTTTTGGCAAGCAGAGGGGGGAATGTGAAATCAAGCCGGGCAGGAAGAGGTTTGAGGGCTGTGTGGTGTAAGATTGCAAAAACATGGAATTGCAGGGGCTGGCAAACTGGGGGCAGGGCAGGAAGCTGTGTGTGCCCTGGAATTGTGCTCCTGGTAGGGAGGAGCTTTGCCTCACGTTAACTCCAGGAATAGGAATAGAAAAATAGGAATGAAAATATAGGAATATAAAAAATAGGAATAAAGAAAGTAGGAATAGAAAAATAGGAATAGAAAAATAGGAATAGCTCCTGTGGAGCCTGTCTGGCTGGGAGCTGAGGCTGTTGTTGCACAATATTCCCCCAGCTCAGGGTTGTGTCCTCCAGCTGGAAGGACTCATGTGAATCCCCAGAACAGCGCTGGGATACAAAACTCCTTTCGAGAAAATATAATGTATGAGGGAGAGAATGGAAAAGGGAAATAGAATGGGAAAAGAATGGAGAGAAAAGGCTGGGATTGTAACACATCTCTGTAACTCAGTACCTTTTATAACCACACAAACTGTTCCTTAGTGATAAAGCAGCCAAATGCTGCAAAAGCTCTTTTTTTTTCCCCTTTCTGGAAGAATTTTTGAGGCACTCCCATATCTGTTTGGATGTTCCCTGTGCTTTCCTCACCCTCCCCAATGCTGAATGAACAGAGCAGGTCCTGGCTGGGCTCAAGTCCCTGTCGAGCTGCAGATAACCAGCTGCTCTCATCGTTTCAATAAACAGCATTAAATAATTCGTCTGGGGTTAGTGAACTAGCAAGTGCTGATTAAGGATTAGATTTGACTCATTTGCTGGAGGCTCCTGATCTCTTTAAATGCTTATTTCACCATGAGAGAGCAGCATATGTTCACCTCAGAGGGCTGTTGAGGGAGCTGGGGGTAACAGCATCAGACGGAGATGTTGAGGGTGGCTGACTCTTGGCCTCGGTGGCTTCAGCACCATCCAACAATAATATGCATTGCTGGGGTTTAATCTCCTGCTTTATGCGGCAAAGGGGAATTTCCCGAAGGTTTCTGTTCCAGAGCCTGCACTTCCAGCATCAGTTTAAAGAATAAATACTCTATTTTTCCAGAGAGGCTGATCGGGTGATATTTGTAGACAAGTGGGATGCAAATTTAACAGGAATTTCTTGATTTTTTCCGAGCAGGCTGGTGTGTTTGTGAGGTTGGAACCAGCCAGGGCTGTGGTGTGAATTGAAACTTCTCCCAACCCTTTTTAGCTTGGATCCCCTTGGATTTGTGCCAGGCTGCTCCCAGCTTGGGTGGCAGTGTGTGGAGGATATTTGAGCCATTGATGCCTTTAAAATTTCTAGTTTTTATTCTTCATGCATCTGTAGCTTTGCTGTAGTTCTGGGCTTCGTATAAAACACTAAAACTTCTGTTCCCAGCACCTTCAGTCAAGGCAATTCCTCTGAGTGGAAGTCCAGGGATATATTTGTTTCCTTAGAGTCCCAAAATATGTCAACGTCAGTGGATTGGGGGGAGCAAGCTTGGGGTGGTTGACATCATCAGCTGAAGGTGTAATTGGAGAATTGAGGCTCAATATGTTCATGGACAGAACTTATAAAATGTGGAGAACTCGTGACTCACTGTCCATTTTGGGTGTAGCCTCAAAAGTGGGCTTTGTTTGCCCTGAATGCACCTAAAGGCCTTTAATAAATTCATCTGTTTTTTATTCTCCTAACCTTGTCTGCCCTCTGTTTGAGGGATCACCCCTGGCCAGCTGTCCTGGCCAAACCCTGCTGCCCAGAGTGCCAGCAGCTCCTGTGCCACCAATCCCCAACCAGCCCAGCTGAGGCAGTGACAGCTCTGCTGGCTCTCCTGGCTGCTATTTGCATATTTAGATGATGATCATCATCTCGTGCCTTCCCACACAAACCCCCTCCTTCATTCCCTCTGACAGCCAGGGTTGGTTTCCATGGAGCTGCTTCATCCATACCTTTAGGAAACCTTTTTTTTCCTGTTCCCCTATAGACATAATTCGAGGTTTCTATGGCAACATCTCAGAGGGAAGGTCTGTGATGTGTTCAGCAGGGCTGGAGTGATCCCTGGTACCCCCAAGTGTGGCTGTGTGCTCCTGACACGCAGGATGGCACTGTTCCCTGCCCTATTACTTATTCTGGATCCTGTCTAATACGGTGGAAAAAAAACCCCCGAGGGACTGCCTGGCTTAATAAAGCTCAAACTCTCANGTGCCACGTGTGTAGCCATGAAGATATTTGAGATGAAAAAACAATGGTGTAATAAACTTCATTCGGTGGCAAATATTCTAGAAGGACAGTGGTTCCTGGAGATAAGCTTTGGGTTTTAATATTTCAAGAATGTTGGAAGAAATAGATTAAACCTAAATTATTCAAAATATTTAAGCTGATTTTATATCTAGAGAAAAAGAGTTGAAAAGAAAAACTCCCAGTATTTTTGAGAGGAGGAAGGAAGTGAAATATTCCCTGTAAATTCTGCCAAGCCAGGACCAACAGGATTGTGTCATTTCAGGAGAAGCAGGAAGCAGAGCTGGTTTGTGTTGGAAGCAGAGCAGAGATCAGCAAACGTCTGGGGTTGAAATGGCAGAGTCTGAGCTGAGCCTCTGCGAGTGCTGGGGTTGATCTGGGAAAAGTGGAAATCAGTCTGGTGGAAAATCTGCACTGGAGCTGATGATAAAAGGATAACCACACATTTTTTGGAGAAAACAAGAGGGCAGATCTTAAACTCCCTGAAACAGAGCTTGGCCACATTCTTTCCTACACCACCCAGCTGCTTGAACTTAAATCTCAACTGATTGGGGAAGAGTTCGTGCATTTAACAAAAATGACTGATCTCTGACTTGTGTCACAGTCTGACAAAAATACAGACTGAGCTGTGATTTGTGTCACTGAAGACAAAGAGTCAAGAGCAGCCACACTCATGTTCCCACATCCTCCACACTTCCAGGGATGTTTCACTTGTTCTGATCGAGGGGAAGGGAGCCTTGGATGCTTGCAGGGGTTTCTGAATCACATCCTGTGGCTTTAATCTTGAAAGATCCTTTTGAAGAATTGTGAAGAAGGGAAAACGGGTTAGAATTTCTCCGAAGGAAATTAGTCCTGGCTGTGTGTGTCAGTCCAGCGGTCTGGGATTGTATTCCAATGGAGTGAAGTGAGAGGAAAATGGGAAAGCTCTGCTAATGACTCATCAATGGAGGGTAAATTCTGTCAAGTTTGGTGAGTTTGGCTGAAGTGCTGAATTCCCTGGAGTGCCTGGAGGTGGATAATCAACTGCTGCATTAAAGAAATGACGTGAACCTCGGAAAATGTCAGCCTTGAGTCTCCTGCTGGAAAAGTGCAGCTCTTTGTGTCCCTGTCACTCTTCTTTTCTGGGGCTGGAGGTGCCTGACGTGGAGTTTGCCCAGGAAGGATCAGCTCAGCACTAACTCACTGCATCTCTGCTGCTGTCCCACCCTGGCAGCTTCACTCCACTCCTCGTGTGGATTTTCACCGAGGGAAAAAACCTGGGGAAAAGCCAAATTCCTGCTGCAACCCCAGTGATCATTCTGGGGAGGTGGGAAGAAACCCCTTTAATTTTTACACACTCACGCAGGCTGCTGATCCCTCCTGGAGTGAGAAAGGACGTGTGGAATCACTGGTTGCTGACAAAAAAACCATGTCCTTAATGCTCTCTGTGCGAGAAGAACTCCTCTCACATCTCTTTGCCCTAAGAGCAGCTGCTGCAGACTCCTCAGGGAAGCATCATGTGGGGAACACATCAGGATGGGATTTGAGACCATCCTGGCAGCTGCTGGTCCTGCTGGTGCTGCTGGCAGCTGCAGGAGGAGCACTTGGGGCTGCAGTTGCTCTCTGTGCTCACTGACATGCCAGGGCAAACCCCTGGATTTCCTGCAGTTTCAGCCAGATAAGGGCCAGAGCTGTTATAAAGTGAATTTTGTCCGTCACAGTCTCGTTGTTTGCTGCCTCTAGCTCTGAAAGCACTCCTGGGATGGTGCTGGGAAGGGAATGGTGGAACCTCCTGCCTGATTCTCCTGCTTTATCCAGCAGGATTTATCGTGATTTTACCACCTCCACTTCCCCTCTTCCTATTTTCTGCCCATTCCATGTGTGCTTCCCCTCCAGCACCACCTCAGCTCCTGTAGGGGATGGAATAAATTATTTTTTTGGCAGAGGTTTCCCCATGGAGATGGCCAGAGGTGATTCCCCACGTCCTCTGCTAAATGTTTAACCCCATGAGTGCTGCACAACCACGAGCGTTTCACACTGGCTGTGGGAAATGTGGGCTTTATGGGGCATTTATTGTCTAAACTTTGGCAGTTTTAGTTCAAAAACTACTAAAAAATATCAGCTAACAGGAGCAAAGTGTGAGGAGAGGATGTGCAGCAATGGGCATTAAATTTGTTTGTAACTTGTGGTGTATTTTTTTATATGGAACAACAGCAGTCTCCTTGGTGTGTTTGTGAAGGAAGCTGCAATACATGTGGAGGAGTTTGCTGCAATAAATGTGGAGGAGTTTGCAGCTGGAATGGGAGTGTCAGTGCTAAACAGAAACAGAATTGCTGTGTTCTGCAGGTCAGTTCTGTAAAACACAGCTTCCTGGTCAGGGATGTGCAGGGAAATGACAGATATGGTTGTGTGTAAGGTAAATATCACTCTCGAGTAGAATTATGTGAATTACAGGGTGTAAGATGCTCTTTTCTCCTCAGAAATAAGCTCAGTGGTGAGTGCTGCTTGTGACAGATGGAATTGGGCAGGAAAATGTGACGAGATCTCAGGAATGTGAGTTCACCTCAGCCTGTTGCTTCAACTGATATTCACATCTTTTAGCTCATTAGTGACTTATTACAGTGAAATTATGGGTCGTTGTCCTTTCTATTATATCTAGCTTAGGTTTAGTTTTATTCTGCATTTATGTAGTTAATTTTTTGGCAGGTAAATGTGATTTGCTGCATTGCATAGAGATCTCAGAGACAGAGCTGTGCATAAACCCTGTGCTTTCGGTGGCTCTTGGGTCACACTTGAATAGCAAACTTAAATTTGAGATACAAACTGTGCCCAGTGAATGAGGCAGATCAGCTCCAGTGCCTTTCCAGGCATTTTGTCCCCAGCTGAGAGGAACTCTGCAGTGTTGTGCTTTAATTTTACCTCTCCATTAATTTCCCTCCTCTGCTGATTCCCTTACTTAAGAGTGTTTTGGGTTTTGTTGGCTTTTTTTTTTTTTAAAGAAAGGTCCTTTGAGACACATAAATTGTGTTTTTCTATTATTCTGGTCCTAATTTTTTGCCATAGGTTCATTAGAGAAAATGGCTTGTTGCAAGCACCTGCTGAGAAATTGTGTAAATTCATTAAACACCCAACTCCTGCAGCTGCCTGAGAGTTTGCTGTGGGAAACCCCAGGGGATGGAGATTCCTCTCTCCCAGGGCAGTGCTGTTCACAGCATCGGGCTGTGAATTCCTCCTCCAGAACGCCTGGATTTCCTGGAGCTGAGAATCTCAGCTCTCCACGAACTGCTGCTGCAGTGATCCGAGGCTGACAGATGATGATTATTTTTATTTGTGTGACAGGAACCTTCTGGATGTCTGCAGCAGATGCTGTTGAATCCTCACTTCTCGAGGGGGAGAGACTCAGCCTGCTCCTCCATCTGTCTGGCTTCTGCCTCCTCATTAGGTGCTCTGAATTTGGGAACAAATGGGCAGATTGTTGGGATCTGAGCTGCCTGGGGATGCATTTTTGTGCCTTAGCACACAGCTCTTTGTGTGTTTAATTTGTCTGTCCATTCCTAAGCTTGGAAAAACGCAATAACAATTCCTGCGCAGCGTTTAATTCCACTGAGCACAAGGACCTGGTAGAGGCAATCAGCAATTCGTTTTGTCCTTGTTTTGGTTCCTGCTGGGATTAAGTTCTTTTCAAAAACCAGGACAATCCCAATTGGTGTGGAAGTGGAAATTACACTGAAATTTGGTGCAAGTTCTGTAACATTCAAGGATTGTCTGGAAGACTGTGCAGGAGCCAATCTGTGAGCACAGACAAATCTCTTTGCCCTCCATGTCCCAAATTTCTTTAGGTAAAATCTGGTAAAATTATTGATTACTTTTACCATTTAATGAACCATTAGTTACCTGTGCTGTGCTGGAGGGGAAAGCTGAATTCATCTGCAAACTCTCCCTGGGATTCTAATCATAATTCTCTGGATGGTCTAAGCAAATGCTTGAAGCTCATGAGCTTCTTTGCAACTTGTTCAAACCCAGGGATAACTCAGAAACACACTTAGGGTGACTTCAGAGACAATTCCATATATTGATGTGAAGATCAAAGGTGCAACAGGTCCAACCTCTTAGGGATGAAATTTAGGATTATTCTCTTTGGAGGCAGCTGAAGGGGAAGAGGATCAAGAGGTCCCCAAAAGATGGACAGATTTTCTGCTTTCTTGGGACACAATGAACATTTAAATAAAAAGTTTTACTCTTGGAGAGTTCATTGAGCAACTGGAAGTCACCCTGCTATCAGCACCACTGTAACTATGCCTAATTACAAATTGGTTATTTCAGCTCCAAATCAGCCACTTAGACGAGGTCTGCGCCTTACATTTAATTATTGGATGTTATTCACATCAGGCATGCTGATGTGCGAGGTAATTGCCAGATTCCAGCGTATTCAAAGAGACATTTATCTCATGCCTCGCTGAGCTTCCACTTACTGGGGCCTTTTCTTTCTGTTTAATCTGTGATTTTTTATTACAACCTTGCCGAGGTGCCATTGTGCAGCTTAGCCCAGGGCGAAGTGACGAGAGGCCCAGCAATATAATTTTTAGAAAATAATCTCATAAATGTCATTGTTTGCTCAGATCTAATAGTGGCTGGCTGGGAAGGAGTGGGAGTGAAAGAGCAGCAGGGCAAAAATGAATGGCAGCTGTATTTATAACTAATGAAAAGATTCTGCAAGGAGCTCGGGATTCATTCCTGCAGAGGTTATTGATTCAGATGCTGAGTCTGGGCTGAATAATTTTGTAACTGAGAGGCAGGACTTCGAGCACTGAATTCATGGTTCAAAGATTTCATCTCTTCCTGCCTTCCAACGCTGTTCCAAACGGGGTGGCATCACTTGGAATTGGCTTTTTCTCCCACACCTCTCCTCACTGGAGCTGGAATTTGAGCTTGAAAAGATGTTCTGCTTGTAAATTATTAGTTCAGTCTTGCAAATTGCTTTATGTAGAGGTTAAAAAGAAAAAAAAAACAAAACCAACAACAAGCACCATAAACTCTTAAACGAGACAAATTCTAATTAGAGATGTTTTGGAAGAATTCTATTTCCAAACAGTCACCCAAACACCTTCCCTGTGCCCTCTGTGCCTCCTGCTTCATGCACAACCCTAAAACGAGCTCATATTTGGAACACCAAGGACCAGAAAGGAGCCCTGGAGTTTGAAATTCAATCGACTGGACCAAATAAATGAGTGCTCATGTGGCTGCTTTGGAGAGCTCTGAAGCAGTTAATGATCAGCCAGAGATGGTTGAGAGGTTTCTTGGGGTTAAAGAGCTGCTTTTTGTGTCTGGCTGGTGAATTTATGGGAGAAATTAGCACTGTGCAGCATGAGAGCACCCGGCAGTGTTTGGTGGCAGCTCAGACACTCCAAATGTTGAAAGCAATTCCTGTGTTTAACAGGATGGCAGAGGAGGAACAGTTTGAAAGAAAATTGGTGCCAATTGTGCTCCCTGGGAGGTGTTTGGGTTCTGCCAGACCTGGGCTGAGGGCTGGGGAGGCAGGAATGGCAACTGGACAGGAATAAAACCCTTTTAGGGCTTTGTGTTATATCCCTGGATAAACATCCAAGTCGCAGTTTGGATGGTGAAGCAAAGAGATTTGTGATGTGAATTTAAGATCATGGAGTCACAGGATATTCTGAGTGGGAAGGGAACCCACAAGGATCCAACTCCTAAAGGGATTGAACCCACGAGGATCCAACTCCTAAAGGGATTGAAGCCACAAGGATCCAACTCCTAAAGGGACTGAACCCACAAGGATCCAACTCCTAAAGGGACTGAACCCTCAACTTTGGCATTTTTAGCTGTGCTGGAGGGGAAAGCTGAATTCACCATCTGCAAACTCTCCCTGCGATTCTAATCATAATTCTCTGGATGGTCTAAGCAAATGCTTGAAGCTCATGAGCTTCTTTGCAACTTGTTCAAGACCAGGGATAACTCAGAAACACACTTAGGGTGACTTCAGAGACAATTCCAAATATTTATGTGAAGATCAAAGATGCAACAGGTCCAACCTCTTAGGAATGAAATTTAGGATTATTCTCTTTGGAGGCAGCAGAAGGGGAAGAGAATCAAGAGGTCCCCAAAAGATGGACAGATTTTCTGCTTTCTTGGGACACAATTAATATTTAAATCAAAAGTTTTACTCTTCGAGAGTTTGGCCAACTGAGCCAAACCCAGGGACACCCCTTTTTCAACAAATACCTGTCAAATAAAAGCCTCTTTTTAACTGATTGAAGGAAAAACAACTTCTGTCCCAGGTATCTTTTGGTGCTAATACTGCTTATTTTGATTACTGACATGTGGCCAATTTTAATTATTTTTAAAATTATCTGCTCTTCCTCTTTCCACACAGTGTTGCACACAGTAGCATCACACTGCACTCATCACAGCCCTTGGTTTAAGATGGAAATTAAACCAAAATTTTGGGATCCTTGCATTTGAAAACTCCCCCATGCCTGGAAATTGTGGTAAACATGCAGCAGTGGCCACGAATTTTGGTGGGAGCTGTAAATCAAAAGAGCAGAGACGAACAGCAGAGGTGCAACATTGAAGCAGCCAGATTGATGTCGAACTCGAGAATATTTCCCTGCTGCCTGCAAATTGAGTTATGGTTCTGACAGGGTAGGAGAGAAATTGGCACCACAGATGAGACAGAATTGGAGAATTCTGAGGATTAAAGCTCAGCAAACAGTGGTGGCAACCCCCCTACTCAAATTTAATAAAGGGAAAAAGGACAGCGAGGTTGTCAGACATATGAATTATTCATTTTCAGGCAAAACAGATTTTCTCAGGAAATTATTCATTGTTAGCAAAACAGATTTTCTAGCTCACAAGCAGTTTGATTCCAGTTTCTGCTTTAGTTCTGATCAGGGAGGAGAGGTAACAAGGAATTATTTTCTGTTTTCCACCTTGAAATGGATGCTTGTTTTGTACTGAAGTTGTTCTTCTTGTTGACAGGAGATGGAATTTTCAGCTCCCAGAGCTCAGCTGAGCTCCTGAATTCTCCTGGATTGTACATTCTGAGAGACTTTTGAGATCACCATGTGACTTCTGTTCTTTCTTAAATTAAACCTCCACAGTTCCAATACATCAGGCAGCTCTGCATCTCGATGTTATCCGAAAGGAAATTGAGACAAAATGTGAAATGGTTTTCTCTGAAGGACAAAGGAGCTAAATGCAGGAACCCTGACATCCAGGGTGCATACCTCATCTCCCTGGCTTTGAGGAAAAATAAAGCTTTTTTGGGTAGTTCTCCATGGAAATCACACTGGTTGCAAACCTGAATTGCTGAGAGATGATCTTGGTGTATAAAAATTGGAATTATGATGGATCAATGTGACTTAAAACCCCAAACAGCTGGAGGAGAACCACCTGTTTGCTTCTGCTGCCACTTGTATATAAAAAGGGAAGAAAAAGGGGGGGGAAATGGTTTTGTTGTTGGTTGATAATGGTGTTAGGAGCTCTGGGAATGCGTGGAATTGAGTCCTGCTGGGCACTTCAGTGAAGCTTCCCCAGAGCTCCTGACTCTGATCCTGATTGAGATTCTCCTCAAGGTTTGACTTTGTTTTCCCCAGGAGCCTCACTGGAACATAATAATGATGATTTGAAGGGAAAACATGGGAAAGCAGATTGCTGGTGACGCAACCTGCCAGCTCCCAGCTATTCCAATAAATAATGACCATTCCATTAAACAATGGAATTGTTTCATTCAGCTGCTGCTGGGATCTGGGTCAGTGAGACACTCTGGCACACGAAGCTCCGTGTGTATTTAGGTTATTTACAACCTGTGCTGGCAGTGGAAACCACCCCGGGCATCCCTGGCAAGGGGAAACCTAATAAAATGTAGGAGCAAATAAAATGTAGGAACAAATGGCTGTGGGAAGGTGTGACCGGGAGGGAGGTGTTTGTTTGGGCAATAGCTGTGGTGGTTTTTGGGATGTTCAGGAACTGCTGCATTCCTCATCCATTGTTTCTCACCTGCAGCTGCACACTCAGGTGAAAATTCCTGCCCCGGGGGAACCCCCAGAGCTCTGATTCCACTTGATAAATGTGGGATTTCCTTTGGGATTTCCTTTGTGCTCTCAGCTTTTCCACACTCATTTAGGGGAAACTCTGCCTGCCTGGAGATCGTTAATTACCTCCAGAGAGATGCTGCAGGTGAGGTAAAGCCTTACAAACACATTCTGTGCACTTTTTCTGCAAACCAGAACCACGGGGATGAGTTTTCTGTGCCCATTTCACGCGTCAAACACGTTTTTTTTTTTTGGCGTGAAATACACACCAACAGAGAGATTTGTCTGTGCTCTGTGATATCTGCACGTTCAATATGTGCTGGGGGTGGATGGCTTCGTTTCCACAAGTGCAGGATTAGGGGGTGAATGGCAAAGGCAGCTGGAGCAGAAGGGTTTGCAGTTGTCCACGAAATATTTGATCAAATGGCTCCTGGAGAGATGGTGAGGAACTCTGACAGTTGTGCTCAGGCATTTGCCTAATTGGAGGCTGCAGCAGCTTTGTGGAGAGCTGAGGAGATGGACATCAAGGGTATTGAGAAATTTCTAGATATTTAGTATAAAATGAGTTTGCCAATCATAGGAAACAACCTTTCCTCTCCCTCTGTCTCTTTAGTGGCTCTCGGGAGTTTAGAGGTCGTTTTGGTGGTTTCCATTTGGCCTTGTGCAGAACAAGCGCTGGCATTTCCTGCCCTGCAGCCTGCAGTGAAATTTGTGTCTGGTTTTGGAACAGAGATCCAGAGAACAACACATGCAGGGATCAGGTGTCACCAGCCAAAATCCAATGAGCTCTGTCTGCTCCAGGGAGAGCAACTGCAGCCTTTAAAGGGATTGCAGGGCACTGAAAGGAGAATTGTTACTCAACTCGTGCTGCTTGCACGTGTCCACAGCTTCTCAGCTGTCAAATTGTGGTTAAACTTGTCTAATTTAATGAGCAAAACCACCAAAAGATGGCTGAAGTGCTTGTCTGAGAGCAGCTCCAAAGATAACATCACTGCTCTTGCAGAAGGATGGTAGAAAATGAAAGTAAATGTGGATAAATATAACAGTTGTTTGTTTAAAAAGAACAAAATTAGTCAAGCATTCTCACCAAAAAAACCCAGACAAACAAACAAAAAACTCCCTGCATGTTTTGGAATTTTGGAAAAGCAGTTTTGCCCCAGCAGGGTCACACCTGTGCTGCAGGTTTCTCCTGCAGAAGCTGCTGCTCTCAGCTGTGTGCACAGGAAGGGAAATGAGTGAAACGTGATGTTGAACTGGAGGGGAAAAAGGCAATTCTGCTTGAATTCTTGCAAGGCTCTGAGTGCTCCGATCTCCCTGCCTGACCTGGCAGAGCTGCTGCAGCCAGATGTGCATCTGAGGGACTTGGTTCAACTTCTGAAGAAGCTGTAATGTGTTTCCTGTGCTTGAAAAGATCTGCTTTTCAATCTGTGTTTGAAAAGATCTGCAAATAAAATTGTGGTTTACAGTGTACTCTCAGTGCCAACTACTGCTCTGTATTATCTCCCACTTTGCCATCCCTCATGGAAAAGTCTGCCAAAGAATCTGGGCTGCCATCAGTTCATGCTCTCCCTTCATGGAAGGGATTTTAATTTTTCCAAGGGAATTTTCTTTCCCAATTGCTCCATTTGCAAGCCTTCCTCCGAGGAGCCTGGAGAACCCAGAATATCTGACTAGGAGAAAGGCAGCTGATCAACCTAGGGCGTTTGTTGCTGGAATAAATCCATCATTAGATGGATCATTAAACTGCAGGAACAGTCATTAAACAAAGCCCAGCTCTCCTGGGAGCAGCGATGGGGTCAGAAATAGTCCTGGCTCAGGCTGGAATCTCTCACTCCAGGTCAGGTGCTGGAGCTGCTGCCATTGCAGAGCTTCTTTTTTATCCCAGAGCATCAGGCAGGTGCCCAGCATCTCCTCTCCAGGATAAAAATGTGCTGGAATGAAATCAGAGTTGGTTACTAATCCCTGGAGGGCTGGGAGTTAAAGGAGACACTCACTGTGCTGGTGCCTCACAGAGGGGGAGAATTCCCAGGGCACAGCAGGAGGGAATTATTCCCTTTTTCCAGGATAAAAAGGTCTTTTCTCGAAGTGAGCTCCTCTGAAGTTGAGTGGGGATGAGGATGAGGAATTTGTCTTGGTTGTGGCAACAGAATTCAGCCTGGTGACATCACCAGATTTCCTTGCGTAATAAATTGATTACCAAACGCTGCCCTGGCCCAGAGCAGCACTGATGAGTCTGCTGAGGGTTAGTTAGATAATTGCTGTGGGGATTCTGAAGGTTTGCAGTGTCCACCGTGCTGGAGGAGAATGCAAGCTTTGACCCTTATTTGTACTTGTGGCTGCAAGTCAATGAGACTCTGCTGCAGCTGATGAAAGATTCCATGGGAGAGCAAACTCATTAATACATGGAAAAAAACTTTATGAAACTCTCCAAAGGGCTGCTCGTGCCTTCTCCAGAGGAGGGAGGTGCATTGTGTGAAGGTTCACCTCCTCTTGGTTAAAATTCAGGAGTGATACTTCAGGGGTTTGATCCCCAGATGCCCCTGGGGGGAAGGTGAAATGAAATTTTTGGGATTAAGGGGTTCTCCAGTTCTCCAGTCGTGTTATGCTTCTGATGGTGTGGTGAGAAGGTAGAAATCATGGCAAGATGTGGCTGAAGTGCTCAGGTTCCTCCAGAGCAGGGAGAAAAGGGATCTATCTGCCCGGAGAGAGAAGATGCAAAGTTACTCAAGCAACTTTTGAAATGTTGGCGTTTTGTCTTAAACTGTAGATTTTGTGTTTCTTGGACTGAAAAAGAAAACAACAACCCGTATTTGTGGAGTTTCTCTCTCTTTCAGTGGGTGCTTGTGGAAGGCATTCTGTTTGTGTGTGTGCACCTGGTGCATGGAGACCGAGGTGACAGATTCTCCAGAAATCCATCTCAAGAGCTGTCAAGCTATTAACTTACAGAAAGAGCAGAGCAAAAAGGACAGTGCAGAAATTAAATATAGCACTTGAGCATTTCAACGGCTCTGTCATTTGATTGAAATGTTTCCTTCCCCTTGCTCCTGCTGTTATAAATCTCCCTTTTCTGACACATTATCTCTGTCCTGGGTGGCAGTTTCTGATGTTCAGAGTTCCTGTGAAGTTTATTTTCAAACAAAACCGAGGCAGTCCGTGCAAGAATAACTATTTTGATTTGGGTTGACAAATATTTTCTAACCTGAAGCTAATATTTTTAAACGTTCAGGCTGTGGAACAATGAAAACTAAAGCTGTGTCAGATTGATTTAGAGATATTTTTGTGTTGATTTTTTTTTCTTTTTTGAGAGAGAGCACACTCGAAATTCACACAGATGAATTTTAGTCACTGCCTTAGAAGATTTTAATTTTATGTCTTTTTTTTTTTTCCCCAAATGGAAATAGAGCTTCATGCAGGGTCACTCAGTGAAATTCAGAGGATCCTGATGGAGAATCTGTCACATTTTTCCCGGTTTGATTTCATCACCAGAATTTCTCCAGCCGTGTCCCGTGGCTGCTGCTCCGAGGGTTTTCCCCTCGGTGTGTGGATGCCTGAAAAAGTTCCCTTAGCACCTCTGAAATGTGGGATCTGTTCTGTGTCTGTCCTTGTGTGGTGTCTCTGTGGGTTCTGCACCTGAGCCCCTCCATCCCTGCATTTTGGAAGCAGCATCGCCCCACGAGAACTCTTTTAAATCAGCTTTCACTCGGTGAAACTGAGCTAAAAGCCCGACCAGCTCTGGTGCCACCTGCTGCTGCTTTTTTGGCTGCTCCTCAACCCTCCTACTCCTCTGGCTTCTCCGCGAGCAGCCAATGGGGACCAAAAAAAATCCAAATTATTGTGAAAGAAGGCTGAAAGCCCAAGTTGGCTCGCTGCCTCCCTGCGGGGCTGGGCTGGCCGAGCAGGAAGGTGGGACGAAAGGGAGAGCTCTGCCCAATTGGCTCCTCCAGGAGGCTTTTCCCCTCCTCATCCCTTTCCCAAGGGCTGATGTGTGGCAGCAGCACATTCGGGAACACAAACCCTGTCTCTCGGCATTAGCAGCGCGGTTCCACTGCCTGTGTCTCACCCGCTGCACAAGCACAACACGCTGCTCCTGCCTCTCTTTTTCCTGGTTTTTATCTAGCACTGTTCCTCCCCTCCCTCTGTTTCTCTCTCTGCCCTCCCCACAGCTCCACGCCGCTCCTCTCCATGCTTGCCTCATCTCTCGAGAAGACAACAGCCGAGTTTTCCTAGAGCAGGAATCTTCCTTCCCGGGGAGGTTTTTGTTTCCTGAGCCGGCAGAAGGCAAAGGGCGGCTGGGGAGGGGAGCTGAACCCCAGCCAAGCCTTGGCTAGCAACCCTTGTGTCATTGCTAAATCTGCTCCGAGAGACACCCGGCAGGGGAGGGACTTTCTGGAGAGGAGAGAAGGAGAAAAGAAACTTGAAACTGGCTTCCCCTGTGGCATGTGTGTGTCCAGAGCATCCCCTCCCTCCCCACCGCGCTGCTGTTAGATGAGAGCACGTGAAGAACATGAGGTTTCCTGCCTGACAGGGAGGGCAGAGCTGGACAGAGGGAGGAGGAAGCGGGAGGAAGGCGAGTCGCGGCTTTGCGGTGTGGTTTTACACCCCGATCCGAGCTAGGGTGCAAGGGGGTGGGAGCAGCAGGAGAAAGGGCGTCCGATGCCAGCTGCCAACATGACAGAAACGCTGCAGCTCCCGGCGCTGCAGGTCCCCGAGCAGCAGGTGCTGGAGGGCTGCGCCTGGTCCAGCTCGTCCACCCCGACCCTGCGCAGGAAGCGCTTCAAGATGAGGCGGATGAAGAACGTGCAGGAGCAGAGCCTGGAGGCCGGCAGGTTCCAGGATTCTCCTTCCTCCAGCAAGGAATACCTGCAGCTCCCATCCATTGAGATCACCCCGTCCAGTGACGAGGACACCCCCTGGTCCAACTGCTCCACTCCCAGTGCCTCCCCGCGCCGCAAGCGCTTCCTCCTTCGGAAGTGGCTGCGCGTCCGAGAGAAGAAGGAGTGCAGTGAGAGCAGGTAGGTTTGCTGGCCGCTCCCCCATCCCTGCTCCCCGACTGGCAGGAAGGGGCTGGCGGGGCCCTGGGTGTGCTTCTCGCTGGAGTTTGTCCTCGCCTGTCGGCTGGAATGTGTCACGGTGCTGGTTGGTGCCAGGGAGGATGGCGTGGGAATGGCAGGACAAGGCTCTGTCCTTGCTCATGGTGCTCCAGGTGACACAGAGCCAGCAGGTGACAAGAGTTCACTTAGCTAAGCTGAAGAGTTAACTTCACTGAGGTGAAGATTTGACTTCACCAAGGTGTCCTGAAGAGACCCTGAGAGAGAGGAGTGACCTCTCTGCTGGCATTACCTGTGCAGGAGTGGTGATGCCAAACCTCTGCCAGTGTTTGTTGGTGATGCCAAACCTCTGCTGTTGTTTTTGGTGATGCCAAACCTCTGAGAGTGTGTTTGGTGATGCCAAACCTCTGAGAGTGTTTGTTGGTAATGCCAAACCTCTGCTGTTGTTTTTGGTGATGCCAAACCTCTGAGAGTGTGTTTGGTGATGCCAAACCTCTGAGAGTGTTTGTTGGTAATGCCAAACCTCTGCTGGTGTTTGTTGGTAATGCCAAACCTCTGCTGGTGTTTTTGGTGATGCTAAACCTCTGTTGGTGTTTTTGGTGATGCCAAACCTCTGCCAGTGTGTTTGGTGATGCCAAACCTCTGCTGGTGTTTGTTGGTGATGCTCATTCCTGCCGCTGAGATTTCCCTTGATATCTTCAGTTCAGTATTGGGGCAAAGAGAGGAGAAGAGAGATAAACCAAGCAGCCCAGTGGGTCTGTGTGTCGAGGTGTCTTGAGTTCAGCACTTGCCAGCTTTCCAGACCTCAAAGTCACACAGTCCTCTGGCTCAGAAGGGCACAGATCATTCCCAGAGACCTCCAGGAGCCCGTCAGCACAGGGGAATGAATACCCAGCATTGTATTGTGTGGCCACAGGAAGAGAAAGCTGCACCTTGTGTAACCTCTGCAGGGCACATGCGGTGGAATTAACTCTTCCTGTCACAGGGAACTGGAACAATCTGCCTTTCCTGAAGGCCCCAAATGCACAAGACACATTAAAGAGTTCTCCAAGAAATTCGTGCTTTATAAATCCTCAGGCTGGCTTAGTGTGGGTCAAGTTTCCTTCCAGTCACTTGCAGCTGCCATGCAGCTGAGCTGTGGGTTTGTGCTTAAAGGGTATGATGCACTTCCAGAAAAAGAGAAACTTTTAGCATTTCTGCACCCACCAGACCACACTGACTCACTGCCTGCCGTGGTGATTGAGTGTTTACAGGGCAGAACTTTTAATATCCACTCTGATTATGTGATAACTCTTCTGGCATCAGGTCCCTTTAGCAAGGTCAGTCTATCAGCTTATTAATTTTTAAAGGTCTTTTATCAATGAATGCATGCCACTGAGGATCTGATAATCCCTCTCAGCAAGTTAACGTTGGAAAACATCTCTTGGTTGGGAAATATTTCGGATTTTCATGTAGCTGTGGTGAGACGAGAGATTCAGGTACAGCATATGAAATGGGGAAGATAATGCATGAGGCATGTGCTGAAGTGTCAGAATCTCAAAGTTAAGGTCTGAAGTTCAGAGGATGAAGGATTCAATCCTTCAGCTGAAGGACTTAATTGGGATTTATTGATGGTGCATGTGTTTCACGCAGGCCAAGACATGTTTCTGTTGGTGTGAAGGCGTAAGAAAGAACTAATTTTTCTTGTACACATGTTATTTCCAAGGCCATGCTGACAACTTTCTGCTTATCCATCTCCAAGAGATTTCTTGGTGATGTTTTTGAAGCAGTGACTGGAAAAAGGGTGAAGCGGTGGCTGGATTAGGTGGCATTAGCATACCAAAGGCAGCGTGGCACCTCCTTTCTTCATGTGCAACAGGCTCCAATCCCACCCCTTCTGCCAGGGCAAACAGTGCTTTCAAATGGAATCTTTCCCTTCCTAGCCCAGGTGGAAAAGCCCAGTTTGCTGGGCGCTGTGCAGAGTGCAGAGATCATCCCTGGGCTTTCACTCCTCAGCTGCAAACAGCACAGAGGAAGCAGAATCTGTGGGGAGTTGGCCATGGAAAGAGTGATAAACCCTGAAGGGTTGTGCGCCACAGAGGAAGCAGAATCTGTGGGGAGCTGGCCATGGAAAGGGTGATAAACCCTGAAGGGTTGAGTGCCATTAATTTGAAAGAGACTGTGGGGTCAACTTTGCTGTGCCCTGAGTGAAATCGATTCCTAAGCCAGCAGGGTTGGTGTCCTGTAAACAAACTTTAGATTGCTTCAGACTCAGAGAGAGCCCTGGCTCTGCTCTGCTGCTGTTCTGTTTGTGACAGATGCCACCAGTGCCACTTCTGTGCCACCCTTTGGGGACACAGCTGTGCTGGAGGCTGAAGGGTTTTGTCCAGCTTGGGTAACATCATCCCAAGCCCTGGCTTGGCCTGTCCAGGTGTCACAGAGATTCCCCAAATGTGCCATTCCCTGCTAGGAGCTCAGGCATCCTACAGGTGTGCGAATCCCCAGATTTCACCTGGTGAAGGGACACCCATCAGAGAAATAATCGGAGAAATAAATGGAGAAATAAACTGGAGAAATAAATGCAGTTTGCTCCCAGTCACTCCATTTCTCCGGCTGAGTTGGCTATCAACCTGCTGGAATTCCATTTTTGGAGCCTAATAACTTTTATCCCCGTGCTGTGGCCACGGACCTGTTTGGTGGAAGGTTTTCCCAGGAAAGCAGGCTGAGCTCTCTCCCATGGCCCCGAGCAACAGCAATCGCTCTGTGACCCTTCGTGAGCATCCAAGTGAATAAACAAATGCTTTCAGCACTCCCAACGCCAATGCTCTAGTGCTGCTGTTCTCATCCGGAAACTCCAGCCTGGTTAGTTTTTAACAGCCTGGATAATTGTGAGGTTTGTTTACCGGCTGGTTCCCCAGGAGCTGATGGAGCAGGAGGGAGGCTGTGCTTTCCTCCCATTAAACAGCAGAGATGGCTGTGAGAACCTTTCCTCGGCTTTGTTCAAGGTGAAAGGGCAGGAAGGCAATTCCTGGGGGTTGGACTCTCCCTGGAACGTGTCCTTGTTAAAAAAAAAACGATGATCCAAAGCTCAAGGTCGGTGTGTAGATAATAAAAATATGATTTTTACGAGGGATGCAGACAGCTTTGTACTTTCACTCCTCACCCATCCTTTGCCACCCAGATAATTACCTGCACGCAGCTTTATGAAGGATGAACCCTGCATGGTTTTTTATTGAGACAGGCTTCCTTCAGAGCCTGGAGATGCAATCTGGTGGCATTTTGCTGTGCATGCAACCTGCATGCATTATTGATGTGGGCATCAGGGAGCTGAGCAGCTTTGATTTATTATTTACCTACTCAAGCCACCCTTGCTCAGAATCTCAGGACCTTCGTGTGATTTTTGGGCAAGAAATGCTGAGTAGATCACTCAGGCTTAAAGTTAGACAGCTCTCCTTTTGGCCTGAGATTGGTTAGGAATGAAATGCTGGTGCTCCAAAAGCTGCAAAACTTGTGGATTTTGTCGGATCAGCTTCTTCAGTAGCTCTTGACGTTTCTGAAGACGAATTCACTCTGGTTGGTTTTCTGCTGGGAACTCGCTGTGGGTTCACCCAAAAGGAAAGGCTTGTCTGAGTCCCAAAATGCCTCTAACATGTTAAAAATGAGGTGTATTATTGGAAGAATTCCATCCCAGCTCAGAAAAGTGTCTGTGCTGAGGAGCTGGACGTTCCCTGAGCTGCCAGCTACAGAGCTGGGGAGGTTTTTGAGATGAAATCCTGATGACTTATCTCATAGAATGGAAACAAATGAGGGGAGACTCTCCAGCACTGCTCAGCTCTGTGCTCTGAGCTGCTTCCCTTCGTGCTCTGAGGTAAAAATTATACTTTTTTCCTTAAAAAACTTTCTCTAGGTCGCTTCAGTGAGATAAACCAGTTAACAGTGAACTGCTGATTTGTTGAAAGTTTAGCTAAAAATGCTGTTTGCGAATAGGCGGCTTAAGATATTTTGAATTGGCTTATAAAGGTCAATGAATCTTTAATTTCAGGTACTCCGTAATGATTTTGCTTTCCTTAATTAAATTGAAATTCACTCCGAGCATTTCTGGGAATAAATTCATATTCATTCATCTTTTACTTCCACACCTACGACAAATATTGTGGTATTTCCTAGAGGGGGGAAAAACCTGAGCAATGTGATTTTTGCTTTTCCCCTAAGAAACTGCTAATTGTGAAAAGCAAAAAAAACCAAAAAAATTTATAAGATTAAAGGCTACAGATCCTCTCCCATTATGGAAAAGTGATCCGAACTTTTAGGTAATGTCATGGAGATATTTTAATACCTATGATTTTTTTTTTTTTAAATTTAAAAACCCCGTGGTGAAGAGGGAAGTGGTGGTTGGAGGGCTGTGGACAGCCCTGCTGGGTGAGCTTTTGGTCAGCCCAGGTCACAGCGTTCCGAGAAGCTGCACGATGAGCCACTCTGAACGTTGCAGTTCCCAGTTTCTCAGCCTTTGCTGAACTTCCACCTTCCAGCTGTTCCAGCTGTGGCTCCGAGGGGAGGAAGTGGGGCTGCACCAAGCGAGAATTGGGAACTGGGTGTGGGCTGGGATTGCCCCTTTCTGCTCCAATCCTTGCTAAAATCTCATTTCTGTGAGGAACCGATGGCTGCACTGAGATCTCACCGTGGGAGAGGCAAATGCATTTCCCCCACCATGTTCTGCTTGTAGCTGGAGTTGGTTAATTGAGGTTTTTGGGATGGCAAATGTCAGATGGGGGAAGCTGACATTGGGTGGCTTTGGAAAGCCCAGGAGCACAAAGTTCCCTTTCTGTGGTGTCTCTTCTTGTCTGAAATGCGAGAGCACACCAATAGCAACTCAATATTAATGGAACTTATTCCTTTTTGAACCTGCAAGTTCAAATGAGGCCTAAAATGCTCCCAAAAAAGTGATTTTTTTTTCCCCTTTTTTTCAGCTGCTGCATGCCTGTCTCTCCTGGGATTGCTGATGTGCTGTTTGCTTCGACTGCAGATTTTTTTTTTTTTTTTGCCATTTGTTTGTGCTAATCTGTGCCAAGTGCCTGTGAATTCCACCAGCTCTGGTATTTTTTTTGGCTGAACCTCACTGCCTTTGTGCAGTAGTTTGTGGTTTTCTCTTAAAATATTTGCCTTTCAGTATTTGTGTGGCTTGGGGTGACCAGTCGGCCCAGAGTATCAAAACTGACTGATTTACAAACAGCCTGGAGCTGAAATACTGTTGATCTTATCTGGTCAGCAAATATTTGCCACGGGGCCATCTGAGAGCTGTGCCTCGTGCCTGTCAGTGCTATTTAACAATTAATTCTCATTAATTCTCCTTATCACGGTGGTTTTCCACTGGATTCTGCTTCGAGTTCAAGGCAGAACTTGTTCATTGTTAAATAAGATATTTGTTGTTAAATAAGATGTTGGTGAAAGGCTTTGTCCTGACAGCTTGGGAGGTTGGTGTTGATGTTTTCATTTGTGAAATGGATGAAGGGATGATACCAGGTGATTTTTGTCTTTTCTTTTTATATCCTTTTTATACATTTGAATACATTTTTATACCCATTCCGTTCCCTTGGACCCTTTACACACTCTTTGTGCCTTAGCCCCATATCTTTATAATTCTTGCAGTCTGATATTTAGCTTAGTTTGGGGTTTTTGCCAAGCAGCAAAACCAAACATTCCCAGAGATCTAAACTATCTCAGAATTAGAGACTCCAACCTCGGATGGAATCTCTCTCTCTCTCTGGAATATATTTTGTAAACTGGGCTGTAATCTCATTTAGGGGAGGGTAATTAGAATAGGGGGACAATGACTTTATTAAGTTTCTTATTGGGAGGATGTTGAAATTATTTCATTTTGTGTGAAAAGCTCACAGACTTTTACACGAAGCACTCTTGTAGTGAACAGCTCATGATGAAGGGACAGTTTGCTGTAAAAACTCATTTCTCTCTGATTTTTTCATTGCTCCTAATCTCGAGCTGAGGGTTTGTATCACCAGGGGCTGCAATTTCTGCTTTCTGTTAATTTTTAAGCCTTGATTTGGAATGTGAACTTTAATGGGTGGATGAGCAAGGAACGGTCTAAGGTTCATCTTAGCTGTCCTAAAGGGAATTTTCAAGTGGTATTCCCAGCACTGCTGGGCTGGGATTGACTGGAAATTCTCCTTGGGTAAGTTTTGTTCCATTTGCTCCATCTGAATTGAAAGGGCAGCGTTTGGTGGGTTTTCTGTTTTATTTCTTATTTTCAGATAAAAGAAATTATAGAAATAATCCCTGCAATGCTTACTCTTATCAAATGGAGGAAAATTCCTTTGAGAAAGGAGGGTAAAGGTGGTTCCCTCTGTGCTCTTTCCCAGTTCACTGGGCAATAAGTACGCTCAGAAATGCCAGAAAAATGTTTCTTTGCTTTTAGGAATGTGTTTTTCTTACCCAGCTGTTGATTTATATCCTCGACCCAATCTAGAATTCTTATTCCCTTATTGCAGGAGTTCTCAGAGGCTGATTTCTGGATTGGTTTTTCGAGGATTTTTATAAATCCTGGGCGCTAATTAGTATTTTCTGAAAGCTTCAGCCTGCTCTCCTCTCTCTCACAGCACTAACAATGTTCTTTCTCATGCCCTAGAGAGGCAGAAAGGGTGGGCAATGCCGGGTGGGTGATGTCCCCAAAGGCTAAATGTGTCCCCAGGACAGGAGTTGTGTTCTCAGAAAGGTCATTTCAATCAGGAAGAGCCCTTGAAGGCCTCAGAGAGGCTGCTGGTCAAAATGCAGGTGTTTAGTGAAAATATTGAACGATAATAAGGTTCATTGGCTTTTTGCTCTTTGCAGAAAACTGCAAATTCTTTGGCAAAAACTCTTACCAGAAGGGGGAAGAGAAAACCAATCCCTCTATCTTTTTTTTAAATTATCAAGTACACTTGATGGAAACGCGCTGTTTGCAGTTTTGGTACCATTTCCCCCCAAAACAGACGATACTGGCTAAGAATTGTCCTTTAGAATGAAAAGATGTCATTTGGTGCTTTTTTTTGGTCCCATATTTGTATTTCTGTGCCTCTGGACACTGCGATGTGCAGCTCTGTCTCCAGTGCAGCACCAGCTGTGACTGTAAGCATGAGAAAAAGACCTGAAGTGATTTTATTTAACAACTCAGCTCCTCAGCAGAGGAATTGATCCCAGTCGGAGTTCCCAGAGTGTCCCGGGTGGGATGTGCAGGCTGTGCTGTTGCCATGGCTGCAGAGCCGCTGGTACCCAGCAGGGCTGATGGAATCTTTTCCAAAAACACCTCCAGCCTCACCTGAGGTACAACCAGCACTGCCCACGGCTCGGCAGCAAGCAAATGAATGAAGCTGGAGCAGAATCCTAATGGGTCCCTGGAGCTGCTGGAGGGGAGTGAGGAGAGCTCCGCAGGATAAATGTGCAGAAATGCGATGATCGCCCTCCAAACACCCATTGCCAGGGGGACAGTGACATCTGGTGGGCTCAGCTCGCAAGTCTCACCAGAAATTCGGAACTAGCTGCTTCAGAGGTTGATTTTAACTCCTCTTTTGTGCTTCCACCTGGGGCTGGGGAGAGTCCAGACACCCAGCAGTGTGGAGTTGGAATGTTTTGTTCTAAGGAACGATGAGATGCTGTGCCAAGTCACTCGTGTATTTCAAAAGGTTCTTAGAAAAAATGAGATTGAGAGACTCCAAACCCTCCTGGCAGTTGTAAATCAGATAGAAACTTAATGCCTCTTCTTGTTTTCTCTTTTCAACCCCGAATGTGGAGTGTGAGCCTTGTGTTTTCATCGACCTGCTGTTAAAGCTGAGTGTTCCACAGGTCACAAAGATGTGATCCAGATTTCAGGCTGAGTGTTCCTGAACAGGTTACAAAGATTTGGCTGTGTTTTCCTCGATCTGGATTGAAACTTGAGCGTTTCAAAGATGTTACACAGCTCTGTTTGTGTTTTTCTTCATCCAGATTTAAAGCTGAGTATTCCAGAGGAGGTTACCCAGCTCTGCCTGTGTTTTCCTCCATCTGGATTTAAAGCTGAATGTTTCAAGGATGTTACACAGCTGTGTCTGTGTTTTTCTTGATCTGGATTTAAAGTTTCAGAGGAAGTCACACAGCTCTGCCTGTGTTTTCCTTCATCTGGATTTAAAGCTGAATGTTTCAAGGGGGTTCTCCAGCTCTGTCTGTGTTTCTCTCCATCTGGATTGAAAGCTGAGTGTTCCAAATGTGGTTACAAAGATTTGTCTGTGTTTCCCTCTCTCTGGATTTAAAACTGAGTGTTCCAGAGCTCACAAAGGTCTGTTTTCTGTGATCTGGATTTAAAGCTCAGTGTTCCAGAGGGAGTTCCCCAGCTCTGCCTGTGTTTCCCTTGATCTGCATTTAAAGCTGAATATTTCAAGGAGGTTCCACAGATCTGTCTGTGTTTTTCTCAACCTGGATTTAAAGCTGAATGTTTTAAGGAGGTTACACAGCTTTGTCTGTGTTTTTCCTGATCTGGATTTACAGCTGAGCGTTTCCCAGGGTTTCCCCAGCTCTGTCTGTGTTTCCCTCGATCTGGATTTACAGCTGAGTGTTTCCCAGGGTTTCCCCAGCCCTAACTGTCCTGTCTGTGTTGCAGCAGCCAGCAGAGCAGCCAGCAGAGCAGCCACGACGATGACTCTGCGCGATTCCTGAGTCCCTTCATGCGAGAGGACAGGTGAGTCTGTGCTGGCACCACTCGCTGCTCAGCTGGGCCAGCTCCTGATTTATTTTCTCCGTATTTCTCAGAGCTGTTTAACAATAAATGTGGTTTAAATTGGTCTTACCAATGCCTGAAGAGCTGCGTTTTTCATTAGCTTTGGGGTGGGACAATGCATGCGGCCCCTGAAGCAGCCTGGATTTTCCTTTGAGGCTCATTCCCCAACTTCCAGCTGCTGGAGCAGCTCCATCACACTTGCTGGGATTAGCAGAACCCTAAAAACACACCAGGGGAATTTCCTGTGTGCATCCTGGGTAGTTTTGTTCACTTTTGATGTGTTCTGAGAGCCCTGAAGTCTGGAACTTGTGTGCAGCAGCTGGGTGAGAACTGCTGGGAAGTTCCAGAGGAAACTTGAATTTGGGTTGATTAATGACTGCCTCAAATTGCAGCATGGGCTCAAAAGCTGTTGAAAAACGGTTTTTTTGTTGTTTATTTTGGTGCATGATTTATTACTGTTGCTTTGCTCAGAGCCACATGACGAGGAGTTCTGCTGTATCTTGTAGTTCAACTTTTGAGCCTGAATCTGCTGAGTTTTCTTGTGCTGGGCAGCAACTGTGAGCCCTGAGTTATCACTGATTTATTTTCTGATTCATCTAACGAGAAAAGTGATTTACATTGGTCTTAGCAGTGTCTGAAAAGCTGTATTTTTCATCAGTTTGAAGTGGGACAATTCACCCAACCCCTGAAACAGCAGGGATTGACTCGCTTGAGAGTGACCCTGATGAGCAAATTAATATCCCAAGAGGGGTTTTGGCTCCGAATCAGCACTTGGGAGCTGTAGCTCACCTTTCCCTCTCTGTTTCACTCCAATTATCCATCTCCCCGAGGATGTGGAGCCTGGGCTAATTAACAGAACATCCCTAATTGAGAGAGAGGTGTTTGCAGGCAGGACAGCGAAGCAGTTGGGTTCTTAGGGCATCACTTCTGTGTGATGTGCTGTTATTCCATCCGAGCTGGAATTACAGGGGTTAAACTGGGTTAGGATTTGTTAATAAATTTCTGGGTGCAGCAAGCAGGGAATCATTTGGAAGTGTTGCCTGTTTCAGGTGGATTTTCAACGGAGCATTTAGGTTGGTGATAATGATATTTTCCAGATTTCAGCAGCACAGTCAGATCTCAAACCTGTTTGTGCAGAGCCACGGTGATGCTGAGCCTGCTGACCTGCAGGGACCTGCTGCTTAAATTTAATTACAGTTAACTTCTGTTTTCAGGGAGGATACTGATCCTAAAAGGATCCATGTGAAGGGCAGTAAATTGCCTTTTGTGCTGGTTTTTCTCCTCATTTACTGCTGTAATTCCCTCGGGCTCTACTGGTATAATAGGATCTTGTTGGTTTGTGCTAATCAAACTTCACCAAAAAAGAACTCAAACACACTTTTTTATGTAAGCTGGACATGAATTAGTGAGAAGGATGACAGAGCCTTTGAGAGCTTGCTAACTACTATTACAAACAACACAGCTGAGAATTGTTTCTGAGGCATTTTGAATCTCTGAGACTCCTAAAAATGTAATGAGGATGGTCTTTCTGGCTGGTTTTGTGGTGGTAAATTTTTGACCACTGAAAAAGAGTCCTCCATGCACAAGTTTGGAGCTCTGAGACCTCCAATTTTGATTTTTGAATTATTTCAAAGAATTGATTTTGAATTTCAAAGAATTTTGAAGAACTCCAAGGCAGTTCTGGTCACTTATCAAGTGACCATTGCACATCAACTCTTTTAAAAAAACCCTAAAAACCCCCAAACGGCCCAGGATCTCATCAGTCCTGTCAGATGTGACAAAAGCTGAGCAGAAGGGGAGCAGGGATGCCCTGGGAGGTGAGCAGGGAAGGAGCAGAAGGAGCTCGGAGCAGGGAATGAGCTGCAGCAGCCTCAGCACAGCTGGCAAAGTGCTGAAAGAGGCTTCCCCAGCTAAAAGCAAAAGGATGCTGAGTTGCTGAGTCGATCCTGAGATCACAAAAATGAAGAACACGCAGCTGAGGGTGGCTGGGATGCTCACAGCCTGGATATCCACCCAAGGGTGCTGCTGGCAGAGTTCCCTCCTCACCGAGGGATTTCCAAGCACCACGCTGCAGCTCCCGGAGCTTTTAGGAGAAGACTGGAAGTTTTGCCCAGCTCTGGGTGCATTCGGGGCTCTCTGGCAGTCATTTCTCCCCAGGTTTGGGTGCTGCTGCTGGCTGGAGGGTCGGGCAGTGCTGCCATGGTCCAGAACCCTTACCCTGGCCAGGCGTGCTGTGGCACTGTGGTGAGGCAGGTCTGCCAGCCCTGCGTCTCCTCCCTGAGGAAAAAGCTTTCCCTCTGCAAATCCGTGTGAGTTCTCCTGTCTCTGATGTGCCTGGGTTGTGCTGAGAGGGAGTTAACTTCATCTCGGGGTAGCTGTGTGCTTGGTGGGTGTTTTCAGAAGGGAGGGTTTGGTGGGATGGGCCAGAGAGAGTAATTTTGTGGGAATTTAGGGGTAACAGTGTCCTTTGTGGGTATTTTTAGGAGGAAGGATTTAGTGGGATGTGCCAGGGAGAGCAATTTTGTGGGAATTTAGGGGTAACAGTGTCCTTTGTGGGTATTTTTAGGAGGAAGGATTTAGTGGGATGTGCCAGGGAGAGCAATTTTGTGGGAATTTAGGGGTAACAGTGTCCTTTGTGGGTATTTTTAGGAGGAAGGATTTAGTGGGATGTGCCAGGGAGAGTAATTTTGTGGGAATTTAGGGCTGATTTCTTTGCCTGCTGCTTGCCTGGGTGAGTCACTTCGTGTTGCTATTTATGAAATCAGGAGAATTCCTTTTTTTACCTCACGGGAAAACAGAGGTGGTGAATTAAGTCTGAGTTGCTCAGATGCTGAAACACCACTTATTTGTAAGCCCAAATTCAGGCAGAGCTGAGTTAGGGGGTCCAAATAATTCTGCTTGACTTAAATTAACTCCAAATGTGGGTAAGGTTGGGATTGAACCTTGATCTTTCAGCCACAGATTTGGATGAGATGTGTGCACAGAACAGAGCCCATAAGCACTGAAAGGAGGCAAAGTTGTACATGAATTACCTCGAATTTTCCCCAAATTAACCCCAAATTCACGAGCCTGTTCCTGCTTGGTCCAAGGACTTGTTCCCGTCAGGTTTAAGGATGCAGAGTGTTTTAATTGAAAGTTTTAATTGAAAGTTTTAATTAAAAGAGGAGAGCATGGAAAGAACAAGGTTGGAAATGGAAGAGAGGGAAGTGAATGGCAGTTTACAAGAGATAATAAAAAAATCATTTACACAAAAAACCCAATGTAAATCAAAATTACTTACATTTGCACGCTGTGAATCACAATTATTTACATTTAAAGTGCTGTAAATCCAAATGATTTGCATAGAGATCATATCCAATGGAGGAAATGGGAGAGCACAGTTCGTTTTAAGATCTCTGTGCTGGATGTGTCCTGCATCTCATCTTGGTTCCTTATTTTGCAGTACCTAATTCTGCAGTTGCAGGGCTGCAGGGCTTGCTTTTGCTCTGAGCAATCTAAAAGAGATTTCTCAAATAATGGATCCAAATTCCCAGGAGACCTTCCAAGGGAATTGGGGAACAGCTTGCGACAGAGACAAGTTGAAGAAATTCTCTTGGCCGCTTGAGTTTTCCCAGGAAGTTGTGTAAAGAGCAGGAAAGAGGGGGAAGTCTGGAAATGGATAAATTCCATTTTACTCAGGTCCTTAGGGCTTGTTTATTCTGCATCTTTATCTGTGTCCTTTTCCCTTTGGCACTAAGGAGTTGCTCCCAACATTCTGAGCCCTTTGGCCTGCAAAGGTCCAACAAAGAAGGATGGATCACTCAGATCCCTAGAAACTTTTATCCCTTACAGATTAATCATCTCCAGGGAAGTTTTTAAACGTGTTCTGACAAGACTTGGAGGCTGCTGAGCTCTCAGAGAGTCCCTGAGCAGAACCTCCTGCAGAATGAGTTTGGATTTGTTTCTAGCTCCAAACTCTGACTCAGTTTGACCTAATATTAAATAGAGAGTTTAACCTGAAGGTACAAGTTGGTTTTTGTGAGAAAGATGGTTGATATTTAGATTCTGTCCCTTTTTTGCCCCTCTCACCTCCTGGCTGACCAGAGCAGCTTGAGCTCAGCTCTATCCTCCCTTTAGACCTGTCAGGTTTACGGATGCAGAGGGTTTTAATTAAAAGTTTTAATTGAAAGTTGTAATTAAAAGAGCAGAGCGTGGAAAGAACAAGGTTGGAAACGGAGGAGAGGGAAGTGAATGGCAGTTTACAAGAGATAATAAAAAAATCATTTACACAAAAAACCCAATGTAAATCAAAATTACTTACATTTGCACGCTGTAAATCATGATTATTTACATTTAAAGCGCTGTAAATCCAAATGATTTACATAGAGATCATACCTAAACCATCTCAAACCCGGGCTCCTTGGAAATGCCCATTCCACATTTTAGATTTATTTCCCGGCTGCCATGCCCCACTCAGGGCTGGTTTCCCTGCCTCGGAGGTGCCAACTGGCCTTGGAGAGCAGGGCTGCTTGCTGAGGGGATTAATTCAGATTTGTTCTGAGGGATTAATTCAGATTTGTTCTGCTCACACCTCCTTCCGGCCCATGCCCAGGGGAGAGAAGGAGCCATTCTCAGAGGGGCTGTGTGGCCCTGAGCTTTGAGATTGTCTGAAAACGGTCCAGTTGTTGGCCAAATGAAGGGCAGGAGCAGCAGAGAAAGACAAGGCTATTGTGGCTCCTGTTGCAGCGCTGACACTCCAGTTCTGCTAGGAAATGAACCAGCAGAGAAACCCACAGAACTCAACTGGTTTCAGCTTTTCCCAGGCAGAGCTGGGTGTTTCAGAGAGGCAGAGAAAGGTTTGTCAGGCAGCCTGGAGGTGAATTCTGTTCCTGTGGCCAGGTTTCTGCAGGAGTGGCTGCTGTGGGATTTACATTGCAGACTTGGCTTTAAATCTCCAGCTCAGCGTTCCCACCTCACCTGATGGGGATAACTTTTGAAATTAGGGAGTGTGGGCTACATTTAGGGACTCCTAACTGTCCTTCCAACCTTATTACTTGAAAAAATTCGGGAATTTTAGCTGCACTAGTCATGCCTTGATAACAGAATGAATGGCTGCTGGAAATGAGCGCAGGTTTCTCTCAGCAAAAAGCAGAGTGTGGGCAACACCTCTTTGTGTGCCTGTCACAGAAACCCACTTCCCTTCACTCCGGGAACATTCCAGGAGCAAGATGTACTCGTGAGTCATGCCATGAGTGTGCTCCTGCTGCACTGAAAAGCCCTGGGAGTGCTTTGTCCCTTCCTTCCATCCTGAGTGGTGAGTGCAGGGCAGTGAAACAAAGGCGGTGCTCGAGGGAAATGGGGTGGGATGGGGTGCAGCTCTTCAGGATGCCTTTTCCGAATGTCTTTTCCTCGTGGGTCGTTGCAAGTGTGGTTTGTCGCTTGGCAAAAGTGTTTTGTGAGCGTTATTTGCATGTGGAGTTTCCTAGCTCGTGTTCTGGGGTGCTGTTCAGGGTGATCTTAGGTGCACAGAGCTCAAATGTAAATCTAACTGGCACTTAGATAAAAAAAAAAGTGAGAGTGAAGGTACTGGAATGTGTCCTTTAGCTTCTTTGTGACATTTGCAGCCAAAATCTAGTTTAAAAGGGACATTGCCCATTTGCAGAAGACTTCCTGAAAGGCGGGAATGTGTATCCACTTCATAAAAGTCTGAAATATGATGCCAGACATCCCAGCTGGACCACAGGATGGCTCTTCTTGTGCTGGAAAGGCGAGTTAGAGATGGAGCTGCTGTTTGTGGTGTCTGTGAGGAATAAATGCCATCCTTCCCCACCCTTATCCCAGGGTTTGTAGCTCCCAGCTGTGGGGTGAGGCAGGCACTCCTGGGGTTGCTACAGCTTTAATCTGCCTTTTAATTTAATAAAATCTCAACCATTTCAAGCTTCACTTAACAATCCTGGGGATGAGATGGGGCAAAATGTCATTTACAATGACTTGTTTGATGTGCAGTGGGCGTAGAAAGGATAAATGCACAGGTGGGAGGAAATAGTTCAGGGGTAAGGGAGTTCAAACCCACTGGTGGAGCCAAGAAATCGGCAGACAGGACTGGCATACGCCAGAGGGCACAAACAGAAGGTTTATTTTTTACAGCATGTTTTTCTTTTTTATTCCTCCACTTGAGTTTTTGGACGATCTGGGCCCACAATGAACTGGAGTTTTGCTGTTGCCAGTCCTGGGGAAGCTGAGGGCACAGGGGATGCTGATCCTTCTGCCCAAGCAGCTGAGGAGAAAGTGCTCTTGAGCCTTGCTGGTGCTGCCTCAGCCTCCCCCGGGACTGTGCTGGAAAAGGATCTGGGAATAGCTTCCTTCAGCTGGATTCCTGTGCTGCTGTCCTTACAGAGCCCTTTGCTCACAGCCATCAGCTCTTCCTGAAGTGCAGCTGCTCAGTGCAGGGCATTTCTTCTTAATTCTCTGTAGGAATAGAAGAATTCCCTTGGTCTGAGCTGGGAATTTGAGTTTTTTTGCATTGGTGTGGTGAAATATCCTGCTGGCCTGTCAAGATAATGCCATGTCCCTGAACAAATCAGCTCTTTCCTGGCTTTGCAGGCAGCACACACACTTCATCATGGATATTCCATGCTTTTAGTGCTATAAATCTTTGGGATGTGAAAAGATTTGCAGTGGCTACCTTAGAAAATATTTACACTTTACACTTCTTGGTCAGCTGTCAGAAAGGGGAGGTACCAACCATTCAAAACGAGCTTGAATCCATGAATAGATGGATGGATGGATTTATTTATTTATATCTGTTTATGGTAGAATCCATAAATCCCTTTATGGACTCTACTTCTGCAAGGCATCCTCTGGCTTCCTTTTGAGCTAAACATCCTGACTTTTCACCAGGTCTTTTCTCCCCTGTTTCAGGAGACTCAGAAAACACTGTAACAGTCTGGTTGGTAAATTGTGGCCTTAAGAATTTCATTCTAGTAATCACGACTCTCCAATTCTCTTTGTTTCAATAGAGAATGAATCCTCTCAGCTCCGTGCCCCTTACCCCACAGCAGCAGTGCATCTGGCAGAAAGCTCCAAGGCAGCTGTTCCTTTAAAATGGAATTGCCTGTGATGGGAGAAATCCGAGAGCAGAGACAGAGCCCAGAGCCTTGCGCAGCTCCAGCTCTTGGGAGCTCCCAGCCCAGCTCTGCCCTCTCATCAGCCTCGTCACCGCTGCTTCCTCTGGGGCCAGGCTGCAGCCACTCCACCAGCAGCCCCAAAAAAGCCATCCCAGAGCTGCCCCATGGCAGCCCTGCCTCCTTCCTCGCTGGACTCCGAGGTCACGGCTCTGTGCTGCTTTTCCCCCTGCCCCACTGTGCGTGTGTAACCCGGCTGGGATTTTATCCTCTTTGACTGTCCCTCAGGTGGGAGCTGGCTGGGACAGCCTCCCCCCCTTGCTGCCGATGACTGTAACCGTGTGAGTGCTGCTGACCTCTGCCTTTCTTCTTCTCCTCTCCCCTCTCCTCGTTTCCCTTCCCATCCGTTCCCTCCCTGGCCCGGGCAGAGGATTTGTTGTGCATTTTGGTGATAAGGTGGTGGAACAAGGTCAGGCTTTGGGATGGGACCAGCCAAGCCCTGTCCTTGAGCCCCTCTGCTTTTTTTTCCCTGTTCTCCTCCGACTTTAACCTCCTGCTTTTCCTTCAGCTTTCTCTGCTGCCTGCTTTCCTTTCCCTTGGGAGTGCCCAGTCCCAAACCTTGGCTCTCCTGACCCCCTTCCTCTTGTTTCAATGCCAGGGAATATGGGCCTGTTTGGGGGATATGGGTCTGGCAGAGTTTCCAGCGTTGTGTGATTCCACTATTTCTTTCCCCTGCAAAAGGATCTTAGCCTTCTTTAGGTGAGCTCAAGCCATGAGTGCCCTGAGAAACCAGGGGTGGTTTTGGGTTCCCAGGGGAGTGTGATCTGAAATGCCTCAGTGCAGCCTCAAGCTCTGCTCTTAGCCCCCTTATTTAGCTGCTTTCTCCTGTCTCAGGTTTCAGAAATGAAGGATTCGGGGTTTTTCTCTTCCGCCGCAGTCACCTCTCTATTGTTTTTTATTCCTGAGCCAAAAAAAAAATCTTAGCGTGTGTTCTTCACCCCTTTATCTGAAACTTGAGGTTGTTTTTTATAGGATATGGCATGAGATACCCCCAGATCTGGATGGGAGCAGAAGGTTTGGTTTCTCCAGTGTCTCCATGGATGATCCCTCAGGCATTGCCAACCCCAGGTTGTTGGACTCCATAGAAAGATTTAGCCTGACGGACCTGAAAGACTTCAGTTCCAACAGGTCTGAAGGCTTTAGGCATTTAAAAGCACTCTGATTTTGAGAGTCTGCATGTTCAGCATTATCCTGAGTGAAAATCTTGTCCTGTTCAGGTGCTGGGCTGTGGTGTGATGGGATTTATTTCAAGCCATGAGACAGTTCAGAATCTCCTTCTCTCTCAGTGAAAAAATGATCAGGCCACAATATTTCTGCCCAAGGTAATGACATCCTGCTGCTTTTTCACAGTGGCTGCGAGTTCTTTGCAATGAAGGCAGAATTTCGAAGATTTCACTTGAATTCAGCAGAAAATAAAAGGGAATTTCTCTCTGAGGAAATGAGTCACGGAGCTCTCTGTTCAGCAGCTTTTCGGAGTGACTGAGTCTTTGCTGGGGTGGGAGAGATTATTGCACCACCTCAGCAAAAGGGAAGGTTGAGCTCCAACAGGACAGGGGAGGGAGGGAAGGAGCCAAAAGGCTCTGTGAAAGCAGAGTTTTTTTATTGTAATATTCCTCAGGAAAGCGGTGGGAACATTCTGAATCATCCCAGTTTCTCTGCCCTCCTGCTGCTGCCCCTCATTCTCCCGACACAAACATTCTTCCTATTCCCAAGCCTCTCTAGAGAATTCTTTTCCTTCTCCCTTTGCTAGAGAGCTGTTTTTCTCCATTCTGTATTTCCGAGCAGCTGTGCTGCTGTCCCACCTTCCTCTCCCTCCCACCACCCCAAGCTCCACCTTGCTGCTCCTTTCCAGATCTGCAGGCAGAGCTCAGAAATGGCTCTCAGGCACTCTCAGCTCTGGCCATGGGACTACAGCTCCCATCATGCCCAGAGAGAGAGAGAAATGCATATTTTTTTCTACTGGAAATGGAGCCTCATGTGACTTCCCAGCTGCTGCAGCAGAGAGGAGTCCCTGGTGAGGTTTTTAGCCAGGGAAATGGAGGTGTGCCCTGGCTGGCAGATGCTGTGATGGCATCTGCTGTGCCCTGTAAGGCTGCAGAGCACTGCTGACTGCGAGAAGGACTCGGGATTTTCCCCAGCTGGCCCATTTTCCTGGCGATCTGTACACCTGTACACCGAGGTGCATATCAATCAAACTCTCTCTAATACCAATTAAACTCTCTCTCCCTTACACTCTCACATTCTCTGTGGCAGTTTTTTTTCTCTCTCCCCATAACATTTCCTGATCCGTTTCTAATTTCCCCTCCCACTGGTTCTGTCACTAACAGGTTTTGTTTTGCATGCCTTTCCCAGACCCACAGAGGGTTTGTTTTTGTTGGTTTTCTTTTTTCCTTTTTTTGCTGCTGCTTCCCTAACTCCTTCAGCCTTCCCTTTTTTTACCATATGGGAGAATCAGAGAGTGCAGCCAGCTGAATTCTCTGCCTCACAGGCAGCACGTTGCACTCTCTGCCAGAAGGTAATGCACCTCTCCTGGCGAATTAATCTGTCTGAGCCTCCCCAGCCCTGTGTTTGCACCGCGTGGGCACTTGGAGAAGGGAATTTTGTAGTCACTGTGAGTGTTGGAGAGGTGAGGCTGCTCTGGGGAGTGTGAAGCCATCCAGAGGATGCCCCGATGGCTATGAGTTGTGACAGAGTTGTGGCTGTTTGAAGGGGCAGGTAATGCGTATAAAAGGCAATGTTTTTTAATTTTTCACATCTCCCTTCGGAGGCAATTATGAGCTCGAACCCCAGGCTAACACCACCATGGCTGTGGCTATTTATAGAGCCTCGAATTCCTCCCCAGAGCTCAGGCATTTCACAGTGGGCTGTTCCCTTCCGAACGCTGGACTTCCTCGGGAGATGTTTCCTGTTTGCTTTTGAGTTCTGGAACTACAGAGAGCCTCTGCCGTAGAGAGGCTGCAACGTGGAAATTCAGCTTTTTTCTGAATTGCAGAATTAGGATTCTTTAGCTAGGATTTGCTGGAAGTCCTTCAGAAAGCTGTTGTGGGGTTTTTTTTCTCCCTCCCACGCTGCTGTGAGCACTTGTAGAAAATGCACAGAAGCAGAAATGTCATTAAGGGACATCAGTGGCTTCACGAAAGAGGGATTGGGGAGCAGATTGTCCACAGTGTGTGGAATTGCTGTTTGTGTATCTGTGTGTGTGTGCTGGGTGTCTTAGGAGGCTGAAATGTGAGTTCAGAGGATGGGCTTTGTATCCCTGGTAAGGCTGTATTTCATGGATTCATGGAATAGTTTGGGATGGAAGGAACCTTAAACTCATCCAGTGCCACCCCTGCCATGGCAGGGGCACCTTCCACTATCCCAGGGTGCTCCAAGCCCTGTCCAGCCTGGCCTGGGACACTTCAGAGATCCAGGGACAGCCACAGCCAGGGAATTCTTCCCCTCACAGGGAAGAATTTCTTCCCAATATCCCACCTAAGCCTCCCCTCTTGCAGAGCATTTGTGTATTCTGAGTGCAGTGTGCCAGCTCTGGTTGGTGCAAGCATGCATGAACGCATCCCAGCACAAACACATGGCAAAATATCCATTTTCTCTGTGCCAAGACGGGGCTGTTCTCTGTGCTGATGGCCTTTTTGGGGTGCTTTGGATGCTGAGAATTGCTGCCTGTTCCCAGCCTGCTGGACCCTCTGCCCATCCGCAGCAAGGTGACATCTGCTCCATTTCCATCCAGCACAGGCTGTAAAATATTGAATATACCAAACCCCCACGGGTGGCTCTGCTCTGTGGGGTGAGTGTGTGAGAATTCTGTGCCTAGGGAGTGGCAGTGCTCCGGTTTTGGGGAGGCTGAGACGTCTTTCACAGGGGTAACAGTGCTCTGGTTTTTGGGGTCTCAGCTGCCCTTCAGGGGGTGGCAGTGCTGTGATTTTGGGGAGGCTGAGCTGCACTCAGGAGGGTGGCAATGCTGTGATTTTGGGGATGCTGAGCTGCCCTTCAGGAGGGTGGCAGTGCTCTGGTTTTGGGGAGGCTGAGCTGCCTTTCACAGGGGTAACAGTGTCGTGGTTTTGGGGATGCTCAGCTGCACTCAGGGGCTAACAGTGCCGTGGTTTTGCAGAGGCTCAGCTGCCCCTCAGCGAGTTTAAACCACGCTGGAAATTCATCTGTCGCTCTCTGCTGTCTCCTGCTGCGCTCCTGAGCACGGCGGGATGAATAAGCACTTTCAGGCAGCGATGTTCCTCACCCTCCGAGGCTCTGGGTTTGCCTGAGCTCTGCGGTGCTTTCTCCCTTCCTCCCTCCCTCCCTCTCTCCCAGCCAGTCCCTCCCTGCCCATCCCGGCAGAGCCGGGGCGCTCCGGGGAGCTGCGAGCAGCATCCCTGCGCTGTCTCCCAGCCTCCCAGCCTGCCAGGCTGGTTTTCTGGAGCAAAGTAGGCCAGGAGGACCGGCAGGGAGAAGCTGGGGGATGAGCGGGGCGGCACGAAGTCCCCGTGCTCCGCCAATCGGGGCAGGGCCACGCAGTACGGATGCCTCTTGATGCTGGCAGCGAGCTCACCTTGGGCTGGGGCTCTGTGCCTCCGGTGTGCACCAAAGAGTTACTGGGCT
>VZRM01008250.1:213444-236070 GCA_013397955.1 Grantiella picta
GATGGGGACGGATGGGGGAATCTCGGTCGGGGTGGGAGGGATGGGGGAAAAGCTGAGGAGGGATTGAGGTGGAGAAATATTCTGTCTTTCTGGGAGCAGGGGCTGCCCTGAGCGGCTCTTTGGTGGTTTTGGTGAGTTTCTGGGTGAGCCCAGCAGATTTCAGGAATGTGGAAGAAAGGGTCAAGTGAGATTAAAGAAGTCAGTGGGAGTGGGGATGGATCTGGTTGGACTGGGATTGGAAATCAGGGGTGGCACAGGGCAAGTCTGAAGGTGGAGAGTGGGGCAGGGCTGTGGAGAAGCTGCCGGAAGGTTTTGGGTGGGATAAAGCTGTGGGAACAGCCGGGAGGAATGGAGCAGCTGGAATGGCTCTAACAGAATAACATGATGCAGAAGCACACACTGCACCAGCCAGCGCTGGAGAGAGATGTTGGACCCTGGGACTTTTGGGACTTTTCTCCTTCTCTTTATGGATCAGATCGGAGCTATCCCAGCCCTGTGGAATGGAGCAGGATTGGGTTGGTGGGTGGAAGGAGTGGGGCTGTCAGTGCCAGGAGGCTGCTGCAGCACAGCCCAGGTGATGCTCATTCCTCTCTCCCCAGTGGCATAATTGAAGCTTTAGCCAGATGTCAGGGACTTCTCTCTTTGTGCTAGGCTTGCACAGCAGCACCAGTGAGGGCTGCTGCTCACTTACTGGGGACAGAGAGGGGGTGGCTGTCTCATATTCCCAGTGGCATCCCAAGAACTCGTTTGTCTGTGTTGGGTTTGAGGTGAAGTTTTGTTGCTGCTTGTCCCCTGGTGGCTGCCCCTGCAATGTCACCGCGAGTGCGGTGGCATGACATTTAACTCTGTCCTGAGGGAAGAGAAGCAGGATAAATAATGGAGGCACCACTGCGATGATTTCACAGGGACCTGTGCTCAGCGTGAGCTCCTGCTTCTGTTGTTATTTTTCTTTGTGAGTAGGATTGCTTTCCCCGGTCAACCTGTTTTGCTTTTCCCTTCATCCTCCCTCAAACTGGATGTCGATCCTTCTGGGATGCACTCAGCCCCCTGTCTGCCTGCCCTGCCAAGCCCTCAGCACGGTGCTATAACCCAAATAAATGCAGGAATCCCTTTCATTAGTGCTCCATCTCGGAGACAGCTGTTGTTGATGTGCCTGTTAATCTTCATTTTCAAGTGCTCTGACTGCCGGATCCATTATCTGTCAGTGCACAGCAAGGGCTTCTGGGGTAAAATATGCACCAGAACATGGAATGGTTCCGCAGCAAAAAAGAGATGGATGTAGCCCCAAGCAGAGGCTGACAGGGAACTTAAGATATGTGAGTGTCTTTGTAATCTATGATTAAGAATGCCAGGCAGGGGATTTGCGGGTGGGCAGCTCAGCCAGCCTTTTCCACTGCATCATTCCAGCCTGGCGGTTTCCAGGTGGGATCTGCTAGCTGTCCGTGGTGCTGTGTGCTCTCTGCTTATCCTGACATTTATCCTGCAGTGCCTGCCCCTGTTGGGATGTTGGTTTCAACCTGCAGGGCAAAACTGGTTCCCCTCGTGCTGCTCTTCCTCCTCGTTTTCAGAGCTCACATTGAATTCAGGAAGGCCAGAGCTGTGTTAAACATCCTCATGGATATCCCTGTTTGTGAAAGTGACAGCTGGAGTGCCCTCAGGGATTTTGGGGAGTTCCTGACGGTGGTTGATGAAGAAGCTGTCTGGATGGCTGCTGGCCATGCTGCAAATGCTTCTCCCAGCTGATGGAGGCTGCAGCTCTCACTCCAGCCCTGCTTGATGCTGCACTTCCACACAACCTTTTCCCTCCCCTCCATCACTGCACCTCTCCTGCTTTAGGCTCTCCACCTGCTGATTGAGGTGTTGGGGACAGCAGGTAGGGCTGTGTTTCCCGGGTGAGGTGGCACCTGCTGCTGGTGAATGCCTTTAATTCTGTGTGGCTCCTTTTGTGCAATTAAGGAGAGCTAATTAGCTCCTTTTAGTGCCGTCTCCTTGCAGAGGTAGCTGACCCCTTGTTAATCCTGGATTAAGTTCTTACTAAGAACTGGCTCTTTGTGTGTCCCAGTTAAGATGTTGACACTTTGTTCTCTCTCCCTCCTTGTTCTCCTCCTCCCCCTCTCCCTCCCCATGCCTGGGAGCACATGATTCCTGCCTCCTCCAGCCCCCACTGCCGGAGGAATCCACGGACTCTGTGAAAATGCCATTGTCAGCTCAGAAAGAGTGTTGCTTGGTCTGGTACCTGTCTGGGAATTGATTTTCCCCCAAAGGGAAAAGGAAAAATGCTTCTTGTTGCTTCCCAGGATGGGAATTCTGCGGGGTTTGAGGAGTGGCAGGAGTGAGAGATCTGAAATACCCGTTATATTGAATTTCATCGCAGCATTTGGGTCAGTGTAACTCTTGCGACTGCTGAAAAATGTGTCTTGTTCAAACCTTAGTGGTTTGAATTAAATGTATCAACATGGGCTGAGCAGAGTTATCAGACAGGACCAATATTCCAGCCAGGGAGCTCACCCTGTGCCGTGTCCCCATGTCCCCTGCTGTGCAGTCAGCAGTCCCTCCATTCATGGCTAAGGAGAGTGAATAGCAGACAAGCAGCTGTGGGATGAGCAAAACTAAAATTAAACATGCAAAATGCTAATTGCCACCCAGTTACCCACTCATGCTAATCCTGCTTGCACATCTTGAGGTTGTAGCACTGAGTTTTCCCTCAGGACTTGGTTTCTTGATATTTTTGATGTGTCTTTTCCAAAGGCAAGGCTGGAAGTACAATGAAAGCGTGTCCTTCTGGTTGTGTTCTGAGATCACTGACGAGCAGAGATGTTGGGGAGCAGCTGTCCCCATGGCTTTAAGTTTTCCAAACAGATCGTATTAAAGGTGGACAAAGAATTATGGGGGAAACGAGAAACCCTGTGTGTTTTCCAATCCGGGTGCTCATTGTTGCCTGACGTCCTGCAGACAGACTTTTAAAGGCTTCTTTTTGTTCTGCATGGCTGGTGTGGCTTTCCAGGGAGGGTAGGATTGCTGTGGCCGCCTGGAGAGCTGATCCCAGCCCCACCTGATGCTCTGCAGGCTGGACATTCAGGCCCTGCTCTGTCTCCCTGGGATCTGTCATCAGCCCCAGGCTTTAATTACCCGGCCAGTGCCTCATTTCCTCGGAGCTGGGGGATGCAATATGCATGAGAGCGCTTGAGTTACAGAGGCACAACACAGCCCTGCAGGCAGGGAAGGAGCACTTGGGTAAGGGAAGAGCCTGGAGAGCCTGACACAGCCCTGAATAGGAGCATCCTTGGGGGGAAGGCTCCCCAGGTCCTTCTGCAGGGCTTGGCAGAGCTGTGGTGTCCAGGCTGAGGTGTGTGGTCATTCCGTGCCGTGAACAGCTCGGCAGGAAAACCCTCACCTTGTCCTTCACACGTGAGATGAAGTCCTTATCCTGAGTCTCGAACACCAGAGCCGTGCAAGCAAACTCAGCTGATATAAAATGTGTTCTTGCAGCTCGTGAACAGAACAGGAACTTGCAGCTTTATGTCAGAAAAACTTCCTTAAAGCCCCCAAAGATCCTCTCTCGGTGCAGTGTTATCTAACTTCCATCACCACGAAACAAGCTGTGTGCACAGTGCCAGGGATGGTGTGACTAGTGTTTGCCCAACCCAGGGGTTTGGGGTGAAACTTGGCAGATCTGATAAAGTCAGTGAACCATTTGAGGTGCTGTGTGAATTTCCAAATTCCCCACACCTTTGCCCCTTGCATGCCACGCCGGATAAAGCCTAAGAAGCTTTTCCCTGGGTAAGTCCTGCGTTTTTACTCCTGTTCTCCCAGTGCTTTTGGGAGCAGAACTTTTATTGGATTCATCTTCTCTCCTGGCAGTCTGAAGGGTGGTTTAGAATTAACCTCATGTGTTGAACCTACCCTGCCACTCCATGACCTGCTTTGAGCCTTTGTGTGTTCTCTGTGCTTCCAGATCTGAAATACCCATTATATTGAATTTCATCACAGCATTTGGGTCAGTGTAACTCCTGTGTCTGTTGAAAAATAGCGTCATGTTCAAAGCTTAATAGTTTGAACTAAATATATCAACATTTCTAGAGGCTAGGAATTATGGTTATAACTATTTTCTCACTTTCTGGAACAGAAAAAAATCCACTGAAAGATCCATAGGCTGTAAAACAGAATGGGACCATTCAGAGATCTCATTCCAAGTCCTGCTGAATGCAAAGCATGAGGCTTGAATTGATTCTGGTTTGAGGTACAGAACAGCATTTAGGAGAACACAAACCCTTGCATAATAATGTTTGCCACAGATGGATAATTGAGCCTTGAATTAGTTACAGTGGTTAGTTTTGTTTGCTTCCCAAAATAGGTTTCTCTTGTCTGGTCAGAATTTGTCCAGTTACAGCTTCCAGCACTTTCAGCTGAAAGATCAAACCTGGATTCCAGGTGAGCATTTAAATCTTGGCAATCCTTGGCCTCCAGCCTGTGTGGAGAGGATTCAGTGCCTTTAGTATTGGTTGCTCTTACCTGAGTTTATCCACATTATCCACTCGTGGAGCCTGGGCACAATCCTAGACATGGCATTTCAGTGGGAATCACCCCCCTGAGATATGAGGTTCTGTTGCACTGGACACAGGGAACGGGAAGATTTGTCTGTTACATGCCATTTCCTTGAAATGAATTTGTAGATTCCCCAGCTGGCAAACTTTGGGAAGCACTGCAAACAACAAAATTGACATCAGGCTGATGGATCACTTCATGGAGCAATGAACTGATTAGAACAGTGGCACTAAAACACTGAATTCATGTGCACCTAGGTGTAATCTCTGAGTAAATGTAGGTGATGGTACTGTTGAATTATCCAGGTGAAGATGGTGGTGGTGAAAATGTAAATTTTCAGTTTAAAATCCTGGGCATCTGGAGCACCTCCTGCTCCCTCTGATTGTGACGATAGCGAAATGATGGGTAATCAGCCTTTGGGGAAGATGCTCCTTTGGGAATTGGCACTCAAAGCTGGGAATGATTGTAAAGAGGAGAGAAAATGCTCGACTGTGGGTGTGGAAAGGGTAAAATGCAACAAAAGCAGGCGAAGGGCAGAGCGATGAGTATTTACAGTGCTTGAGGCACAGCTCCTTCTGCTATCAGTGGGGAGCAGTGTGTCCCCGAGGGGGTCATCCACAGCATCCAGAGCCCAATAATTCAGTGTCACCCCACACTTGGGCTCAAACCAGGGGCGTTAGAACAGTTCCAGTTCAGTTCTGCACCGTTTCCTTGCACACACAGGCCTGGCTTCATAGACTGGAAGGAAAAGTGCAAGCTGGGTGATTGTTTTGCTCTCTTCTTCATCATCCTTCAGCCTAAATTTTATTGTACTGAGAGGCACTTATTGTCCCTTACTAATTGTATTGAGAGGGACTGAAATCCTTCTCCTCATTGTGGAATAAAGATGTCCACAAGAAGGTCTGTAGGGATGCAGTGTCCTCGAAAGAAACACCACCTCCTAATACTGCTGGGGAGCTGTAAACCTTGCTTGATAATGTTTCTTTAAAAATCCCAGGCCTGTTTACACATGGATAAGCAGGGAAAAAAAGAAAAAAAAAGAAAAACCAAATTAGCTTCCTAGACAAAGCCAGCTAAATTGAGTTGAGGTCACCTAAACTCTGAATGAGCGTTGTTTAATTCAGTTTAGATAATCCACGCGGCTGCTTAATTAGGGTTTAGTTTTCCTGGCTGCTCTTGCTTTACACGTTGTGAAACTTTCTCCCCGCGGCGCGTGTGGAGGACAAACACAATGTTTCCAACCTGTCGGATTTTAACTCCTGGGCTTTGCCCGAGTTCTTGGAAAGCATTTGGGGTCCCTTTTGAGCATTTCTCGGGGCAGATGCGAGCGGGGCCGGCAGGGAGAGAGGCTGTGGGTGGACAAACACAATGTTTTAACTCATAGGGTTTGATTAAGCTCTTGGAAAGCATTTGGGGTCCGTTTTGTGGGTTCCCGGGGCAGATCCAGCGGGGCCAGTGGGAAGGGAGGCTGTGACTGGATAGTGTTTCCAACCTGTCGGATTTTAACTCCCAGGGTTTCCCCGAGTTCTTGGGAAGCATTTGGGGTCCCTTTTGCTGGTTTTTTGGGGGCACATGCGAGCGGGGCCGGCCGGAGAGAGGCTGTGGGTGGACAAACACAATGTTTTAACTCATAGGGTTTGATTAAGCTCTTGGAAAGCATTTGGGGTCCGTTTTGCACATTCCCCGGAGCAGATATGAGCGGGGCTGGCTGGAGAGAGGCTATGGGTGGACAGTGTTTCCAACCTGCTGGATTTTAACTCGCAGGGTTTGCCCAAGTCCTTGGAAAGCATTTGGGGTCCTTTAGAAGGTTTCCTAAGGCAGACGCGAGTGGGGCCGGCGGAGAGAGAGGCTGTCGGTGACAAACACTATATTTTAACTGGTAGGATTTGCCCAAGTTCTTGGAAAGCATTTGGGGTCCCATTTGCGGGTTTCTCGGGGGCAGACCTGAGCAGGGCCAGCAGGGAGGGAGGCAGTGGGTGACAAACACAGTGTTCCCAACCTGTCGGATTTTAACTCCCAGGGTTTCCCCGAGTTCTTGGGAAGCATTTAGGGTCCCTTTTGCTGGTTTTTCGGGTGCAGATGCGAGCGGGGCCGGCCGGAGAGAGGCTGTGGGTGGACAAACACAATGTTTTAACTCATAGGGTTTGTTTAAGCTCTTGGAAAGCATTTGGGGTCCGTTTTGCACATTCCCCGGAGCAGATATGAGCGGGGCTGGCTGGAGAGAGGCTATGGGTGGACAGTGTTTCCAACCTGCTGGATTTTAACTCGCAGGGTTTGCCCAAGTCCTTGGAAAGCATTTGGGGTCCTTTAGAAGGTTTCCTAAGGCAGACGCGAGTGGGGCCGGCGGAGAGAGAGGCTGTCGGTGACAAACACTATATTTTAACTGGTAGGATTTGCCCAAGTTCTTGGAAAGCATTTGGGGTCCCATTTGCGGGTTTCTCGGGGNGGGGCGGGCGGGAGGGAGCAGCGGGCGCATTATGTAAAGCGGCTGCGCACGCGTGTGTTGTGCGGGCGTGCGGGAGCGGCGAGCGCTGCCGGCGACACCGGGCAGCATCGCGGGCGGCAGGCATGGCCGGGGCCGGGCCGGCTCGCTCGGCAGCGCCCACCGAGGGCTCTGCCCGCCCGTGAACCCCCGGCAAGGGCCGTGCCATGGTGCAGGAGGTGAGTACGCTGCCACCTCGCCGCTCCGCTCCTCGCCACGCACGAGTGCATGAATGAATGAGCCCCGAGCGCATCCCAATGAATCCCGAATGAATTCCTAGCCGCTCCGCGCCGCTCCACGCTCCCCGATGGCGACCAGGTCAGTGGTGCTCTGCTGTTCTCGCTGTCCCCCGCTGTGGCACACGTGTGCCGAGGGCTCCTCCATCGCACACAGGCAGATTAAAGCCGGAGGAGTCCATGTTGGTTGTTGCTGCTGCCGCCGCTGCTCTCCGCTCGGGGGGCTCCGGAGCAGGCAGCGTGACATCATGGTGCGGAGATGCTTCGTTCCTTTTCCTCCCCGCGGGCTGATCGCCTTTTATTTGGCGTTCGGTTTTTACTTTCCTCCTTGTTCGCCCCCCACGCACGTGCCCCGGCCTCCCCTGCGGAGCGGAATTGCTAAAACAGCCTTTTCGATTGTTCAAAACAACGGGCAAATCTGATTTGTTTTTTTGTTTAGCTTCTTTCTTTCTTTTCTTCTTTTTTCCCCCCCCTCTCAGCTTTCATTCTCGCTCACCCCTCCTCCTTTCCCCTCCACGCCCTGCCGTGCCCCCCATCCCCCATTCCCACGGGGACATTATTCCTGCTCAACATCTGGGGCCGGGGAGAGCCAGGGGCAGGAGGGGGTCGAGGTTGGATGCGTCACGGAGCTGCTGCGGGAAGATGGTTGGATTTGTTTGCTCATGTGCTCCCTTGCCTTGAGAAGGGCTCGTGGTTCCGCTCTGCCTTCCTCTCCCGGTGTTTGTGTGTTTGCACTGATGGGGAGAGGCAGGATTTGGTCTGTGCTCCAGAGTCTGTACAGGTGGCTTTTTATTTTTTTTTTTTTTAAATCCTTTTTGGCAGGGGGGAATAGTAGGAAGTGAGAATTCATTACACTGTGTGTGTTTATAGTCAGGGAGAATCTGCTGAATGCCCTAAAAAATTGCTTTTTCTTAAATTACTGGTGAGTGGCATTGTCCTGTCCATCATGGAAATCATGGTTCAGAAAAGAGAATATATTCCCGCTCCCTTCATTAAATCACATGCATCTGCAGGAAACGCTGATAGATTTAGGATGGAGCTTGTGATTTTGACTCAGTAGGGTGGAAACTTCAAGTCAGACATTGGGGATGTATTTTACAGCAGTGCAATAATTTGGAATCCCCAACATTCTCTTGGAGAAACCCCCAGTTTCTCATGCCACTGCCAACCAGCTGGACGAAGCCAGAAAAAAATCTGTTAAAGGAGAGGGACAAGGCTGAGCCATTCCCCAGGACAAAGGGCTGGGAGGGTAAAACCTTCTCTGTTTTTACCTTGGAGCTGGCCAGTGCTGTGGCACGGCTGGAGCAGAGCAGGGGGGATGCGTGGAGGATGTGAAATTGTTGCATCGTCATTTTCAGAAAGGTAAAGCAAGGAAACATCAAGGGCTGAACAAAGGAGATGCCTTTGATGGCAGCTTTGAAGATCACAACATCTCCCATTAACTTGTGAAGGCTGCTGCTGACGAGCTGGGGGAGTGCGTGGGAAGATGCAGAGCTCCAGCTTTGTCTCCTGGCTCGGAGATGCACAATATCCCTGTCCTCCCCCGCAGGTGTGCTCGGAGCCTTCCTCAGGCACACTTTAATCTGGGGTTTGTCAAATCCCTGCCACAAGACTGATGTGTTCAGGGGGACAACGCTGCGCTGGGGATAAAGTCCATACAGCAGGGAAAAGTGCCTGAGCTCTTGCTGAGGGAATCTGGGAGTTGTGTCACACCTCCACCCTCCTCCAGAAATGAGCCTGGGTGTTTATTGCTTCATCTCACTCTTCCTCGGAACCAGGCACATGTGACAGCAGCATTGCATCCCCAAACCATTCAAAGATTCTGATGTTAGCCTGGAAACGATGAGGATTGAAATAAACAGGCTTGGATTTATTTTAATTTTTATTTTTATCCTTTGAGCCGTCAGGTTTTCAAAACTTCCCTCACATCAAAGATGGTTTACAGTGTCTGTTGTTATTATGTTTATTTTTCAAATGAGACTTGTCAGCTCTGTTCTGCTCCAAGTTCCAGGCTTGGAGATGCTGATGGGAGCATCAGATATTGCAGTTCTTGCTGTTGACAGTTTGGTGGGGAGGAGAGGAGAACAAAGCCTGGATCTGTTCCTCCTGGGGAAGCACAGCTGTAGGGTGGGTGACCTGCAGGTGACATGGCGGGGCTGTGTCTGTCACCTTCAGAGGGATGGGAAATTCTTACTTTGTGCTATTTCCCCTTTCTGGCTCCCCAGATTTCTTCGTGTTACCCATCATACTTGGTTTGACGTGGCTTTCCTCCTTTGGAGCAATGGAATTGCAATAATTTGTGACTGAAGGAGGGGTTTAGGATATGATTTATAACTCACAGTGGTTCTCTGCACATTATTGATCCTTTGCACCTCGTGGCTGGTGCATTATTGGCCAGCATTATTAAGATCTGTCTTGTATTTCAGAAACATTTTCCAACTTTTCCTTGGGATTTTTGCAGTAACTCCAAGCAAGAAGGGAAAGGTTGCTTCCAAGCCAGGCTGGGGGGAGTTTCTGCGAGAGATGAGGCCATTTGTCCATGGTCTGTCTCCAGTGGTAACCAGGATCGGGTGATCCACAGGGACAATGACATGGTTAATAATGCATCTGCCCAACCTTGCACTGCTGGCTGTGGGCAGAAGGCAAATTCCTTCCTAATGCTTGCAGTGATTTGCTAATCCTCTGAGGCATAGTAATTGCATTAATTTTATTTCATGAATATGCAAACATGTGATTGAATGTCATAGGAGGACAGCATTCTGCAAAATGTCAAAATAGACCGAGTAAATCTTAAACAAGGGTGGACTTTTCTGCTAAAAAACATACAGAAGGCAGACTATTTTTATGGTTCTTTTCAAAGCACTTGTCATGAAACACTCATTGGTTTCTGTACAGCCCTGCAGGTGTTGTTCTTTTTTGACTTATTGCTTTCTCTTTTGTCTCTTTTGCTGGGAGATGTAATAGAAATATAACATTTCGTTATTGCTTGTAGAGCAATGGCGAGCCCAGGGAATTGCTCCAGGATCTGTGGAGGTTTTCATTCTTGGATTATCAATTTGAAGGGAGTGTAGGTTGGTGATCAAAAGTTGTTGCCATCTGCTTGCTGTTTGGGAGACTGCATAATGAGCTCCTGAATCTCCTCATTTTCCACTGATGTCAGACTGTATGGCAGAAAAGTATCTTTGTAGGCGTCTAATTAACCCCTCTAATAGCTGTTTCTGGGGAGAATTAACTCTTTTTAGTGCTGCAGCCAGGCCTGAGGTGCCTTCTTGACCTTTCTGCTCTTCTCCAGACTATCAGCACAGTTCTGCGTTGTGCTCGAGGACCTCCTCTGCTCTTGTTCAGAAAAGTGAAGGCACAGGCTGGACTTTGCACAGTTTGTAGGTTTCAGACAGAGAGAGTCAAATATGTGCTTCAATATGTGCATCTTTGCTGGTTTGGGGACATATTGCTCAGCACTTTCGGAATTAAGCTCCAACTGCAGAGCAAACCCCAATTTTGGGCCTGGAAGAGCTCATTATTGGGTCTGTGCTGCAGGGAGAAATGAGTAATTGCAGGATGACTCTTGGAATGCAAAATCTTTCGAGAACTGAGGGAGACTTGGAGGCCGTTAAGCTTTCCAGATCAGGACTTCCTTGGGAAGTGACAGGGGTTGAGGGATGCACTGCAGGGAATGGTGTCACAGTGTGTTTTGTGGCCCTGAGAAGCTGGTGATGGTCACAGCCAAGGTGGGGAGTGCTCCGCGCCTGAAGCTGCTCCTCTGGTTTAGCTGAGCTGCCCTTCCTGCCAGTCCTTTGCTCCTCTTCCTGACACAGTGATTCCTCCTGGCTGAACCCACATCCTGCCAGTGGCAGATCCAAGGGATTTGCTGTGTTCATCTGCGTCCCAGGTGCTGGGATTGGCTCTCCTGGAGGTGTCTGCTGCCTCCTGGGGCTCCTGTGATTTGGGGAAGAACTGGTGCAGGTGCTTGGGTGAATCCCAGGGATGTCTGTGCTGCAGTGACAGACAGGGTGGTGATTTTGGATCTGGTAGGATGGACAGGCTTTCCTGTCACTTCAGGACTGCCTGGGTGTCATTCATGCAGAATTCATTTAACAGGCTGGAACGAAGTCAGGTTTCTTGTTCAGTTCTCCTGGGAGTGTTGTAAAGAATCCTCAGGGTTCCTTTACAGCTCTGAGAGCACCAAGCTTCACTTGTGCAATACCTCTCCCCAGAGTGACTGCTTGGTGAACTCCTGTTCATCTCCTGGTCCAGATCTTTACAGGAAATACTCTGTTGGAGGAGGAAATTTGATCTTTCTGCATCTTGCCTTGTGTCCCAGGGTGTGACCAGGGGCTTGTCTGTGCATTGCTGATGTTCTTTTGCACTGCCTGAAGGAAAGCTTGGACAGTCTCAGAAGGGTTTGGGTTGGAAAGGACCTTAAACATCATCTGTCCTGCAGGCAGGGACACCTTCCACTATCCCAGGGCGCTCCAAGCCCTGTCCAACCTGGCCTTGGACACTTCCAGGGATCCAGGGGCAGCCAGGGATCCTCTGGGCACCCTGAGCCTCCCTACCCTCCCGGAGAACAATTCCTTCTGTATATTTATCCCAAATTTCCCCTCTTTCAGTCTGAACCTTTTACTCCTTGTCCTATCACTACAATTCCAGGCTACTACTCCTTTACTACACATGGGATATTGATGCTTTTCCTCCGTGTCTGAGCAGAGTTTGGCTCCTTCCCATCCCCACCACGCTCGCTGATGGTATTTTCCCAACCCTAGGACAAGCTTTTCCCTTTAGGCACAGCAAGGACGTGAAGCAAGGAGACAAACTCAGCCTTCTGTGCTTTCCAGTGCTCTTTGCAGGGGTTTCACCTCGGAGCAAAGGGGCTGCAGCTTAGGTGGGCTTGTTTGTGTTCTGTCCTCACTTAATCTGTCCCATCCACTGAAGGCTGCTCTGCAGGGGGATGTGAAGCCCTGAATGCACGCTGGGCAATTAGGTCTCTAAAGCGTTATTTATTACAATTATTTTTTTTCAAAGTGGGTCAAGCCGTTTTGGCATTTCAGGCATTGCATCCTGGTTCAATGGCAGGCCTTGGTCTCCATGGAAACTGCAGAAAGCGTTCGTCATGGCTGTGCCTTGGGCTGGATTCAAACTCCAGGGAAGGAGCAGGAGCAGCAGAGTTTTTTGGGGCTCGGGGCAGGGGCAGCCTTGTGCTTTCCCATCCCCTCTGTCATAAAGTTCAGTTCACAGACTCTTTGTTTTCTCCGTCTGTGGAGTCCTTGATGTGAGAAATATTCAGCTTTTCCCAGTCATCAGATAGAAGGAGAGGGATTCATCCCTCCTGGGTTTGGTGTTTGTGCTCCTGACTTCAGGGAGAGCCAAAGAAAGAGCCCTTGATGTTATTTCCCACCCCATCTCTGAAAAGGTGAGAATCCACACACAGTATACGCAGACTGATTTAGTTTTTTTAATGAAAATAACAAGCTTAGAAGACAGAACCTGCCCGAGGTTGTGCCTGGCAGAGCTGGCACCAAAAACTGTGGCTGTGGCAGTGTGAGCTGAGCCTGGGCAAACGTAAAATTGAGAGCTCTGATTAAGCAAGGCACTGCCGATGCTTCTCCTGTGCTCGGTTGTGACTGAAAATCCCACCTTGAGAAGCTTTGTAAGACCATGAAAAGATTAAAATAGCACCCAACTTTCAAGCATTTTCATCCTGAGTTTCGCCTGCACGTGATGCAGCTGCACCCTGGTTTGGAGCTGCTCGCTCTGTGCTTTAACTGAGCAGCAGCAAAACCTCCCAAGTGGAGACTGAAAGCAAACAGAGCTTGGACTGAGTCTGCCTTGGTGTGTACAGAGCTGCTCTGAGCTCGAGCTCAAAGCGAAACTGAACTCGCACGAACTGAAAATGAGACTGAGGTTGTTCATGGTAAACTCAGGTTTTGCAGAGCTGTGGAGGAAAAATTAGTAGGTGTGTTCAGACAAATTTAGCCCAGTGATGTGCTAGTCAAGGACAGTGGCTTCAGATTCTTGCCTTGCCAATTTGGGGATCTCTCACGTAAACCAGCTTGTGTTGCCTCAAGAATGCTGGGGGGAAGTGGGAGCAACACAACCTCAGAATTTAGAGGTTTTAACTAGAAGTCTGCGTTTTCTAGAGTCTGTAGAAATGGCAGTTCTGAACCATTTCCATCTCTGGAAGCACTGCTGATGAACTGGGAGTCACTAATACAGCTCTAAAATTGAGTTTAGCAGGAACACAGACAAGGTGAAACACCCTTTTAAACTGGATCAGCTGAAAGTCTCTGAGGAAACCTGATGCTTTTTAACTTTTCAATAAACTAAGAAATCCCTGATATTTTTCCTTCATGACATACCCGAACTGCTTCAGGCAGCGCTGCTGGGAGAACAGCGCAGATCGTTCTTTGATTTGTCTTTCAAATTACTATTTGGAAGGATTAGATCTCGAATATTGCTGCACTGGTTTAGTATTCAGCATTCCTGTGCCTTGTCCAGGGAAAGGGAGGGCACAGGACAGGATGATGGGACAATGTGGCACTCGGGGGATGTGCCATTGCTTATTGGGAAGAACCCCGAGTTTGTGGGGAATTGCTCTGCCTGTCTCTGCACTGGAGGTTTAGGTGTCATTTGAACAGGTTTTTATTGTCCTATATCTATATTTCTCATCCCATTGAGTAGAAACAGGTAACAGAGCAGAGCCTGTAATTTAATCCAACTTCCTGCCTGCAGAACATTTTGCAAACCCTTTTTTTCCCAAGCCGGCTCATTATCTATATGACCTTCCACACTTTATTTTGGTGAAAGCATCTTCCCAGGGGTTCCTGTGAAGCTCCATGCTGCTGTTCCTGCCCACTGCCAGCTCCTAGGAAATCTGATTCTGGCCCTGTTTGCATAAGCAGCTTGGCTGTGTGCTTTCTGCGGGCTGTTTAGGGAAAGTTTCATCACTTCTGCGTTGACACAAGCAGAGAGCAAATAAAGGCTAATTTATGAGACCAGTTCATCCAGTGCTAAACCAAAACCAGACCTGATAACTGCTGGAGGAGTGTGTTGCGTTGTCTGCTCGTATCTAAGGCTTGTAAAGTGGTTTTGGCATCTTTAGAAGCAAGAGATGGCTATGATTTTTATCTGGGAATTAATGAAAGCTCAGGCACGTGCTCAGCTCTTCTAGAGTTTCAGGAAGGAAATGATCCTTGCTGTGCATCAGTGTGAGAAGGAAGCCTCGGTTTATATAATTGGGTTTAAATTATAGCCCTTAAGAGTCTGATTGTACCAACTTCTCCAATTCATTCCCTTGCAGTTGCAATTCCTCCACCCTTTTCCTGTTGCCTCTGCTGTCAGATGTAGCCTGTTTGGTGTTGCTCATGAGATAACATTGGGTACTGAAGAAATTAGCACAGATCCAACCCTTGGATCAGCCTCTGTAACCTGCTGGCTGGAGCAGCACCAGCTGGAAAAGCCTCAAGGATGTCTGCAGTGGTCAGAAATAGATTTGTCTCCTGAAGGAAACGAGTGATGTAGTGAAAATGGGTGTAGCATGTGGTGTTTTGAAGAGTCTGGCAGGAAGAAGAGGCATCAAAAGAGAAGGAGCAGTGAGGAAATCTGAGTTTTCCTGTTCTGTATTAATATGTGCATTACTGGCTTGCTGATTTAGGTGTTGGGGCGTTTGCTGAGGGAAGAGGATGAGAAGTTCCATTCCCCTCATAATTTCTCATAATTTCTGTAAAACTCTGAAGGGCCTTGCTTTTCCCGTTGTGAAAGAGGAACTTAATTTTTTTTTTTGTTTGTTTTAATCACAAAGACTTTTCAGTTATAGCAAACCTTTTCCGTGCCGAGCTCTAACTGGTGTGGGAAAGGATGGTTCTGTACAGGAAATGCTGCACTGAACGTCATCACGACTCCCCTCCCAGAGCCCTGGTGTTTCTGATGCTCTTTGATGGGGTGTTTTCTGCAAGGTGTGACCCCATTTTCCTGCATAGAATTAGCCGCACTAATAAAGGAGGGGCAGAGCGCATCGAGAACAGGCTGACATCTCCCTTTTCCTTGAGCGCACGTTTGGTTATTTTTTAGCTCAGATCATCGTTTGAGACTCTGGGAGCCCGCAGGAGTCACTGAGTTCGTTCTGGTGGGCACTGCCCTGTGGTCAGAGGGGTTGAAGGGGTGGGAAAGGCACTGCCAGCAGTTCCTGTGCCGCTGGCAATGAGAACCGCCTAACCCCACGGGGGCACCGAGTGCATTTCTGCAGGAAGCAGCTCAGCCTGCCGTGCCGTGGGGAAACCTGTGGGTGCAGCTGCCTTCACCCTGCAGATGGCTAACCCTGCTCTGTCTGTTCCTCTCCCTGCAGTACCGCCAGTAACTCCAACCGCAGCACGCCCGCCTGCTCCCCGATCCTGCGCAAACGCTCCCGCTCGCCCACGCCGCAGGACGCCCCGGGGGACGCCATGGTGGAGAAGGGTTCTGACCACTCCTCGGACAAATCCCCCTCCACGCCGGAGCAGGGGGTCCAGCGCAGCTGCTCCTCCCAGTCAGGCCGCAGTGGGGCCAAGAACTCCAAGGTGAGGAGCGAGCGGACGGCTCTGGCCGCGGTGTGTCCCCAGGGCTGGATTTGCACCGCACTGCCTTCTTCTCTCTGTCTGACTTCCCTCCCTCTCCCCCCATTGCGTTTCTGGAAGTTCTCCCAGCTGGGAGTCCTTTGCTCTGAGTCAACTCATTGGCTACAACTCTCTGTAGTCAAGGTCCTGTTCCTTGGGAGGCTCTGTGGTTTTGAGAAGGACCTTGAAAAGCAGCTGCCGCAATGACTTTTTACCACCTGCATCGTGAAGGGTCATGAAATACATAATATTTCCCCAGTCCTGCCCAAGCCCTCTGAGATGAGGTTCAAGTTGTACAGAATCAGTTTTCCAGCCCTCTGCCCATTCCATCACTGCAGTGTTCTGACAGACTTGCCCAGGTTAGATGTTTTCCCCAGGAAGATTTTGTGTCTTTGGATCATATTAGAAACAGCCTTGTCTTTGCTGTGCAGGGTAGGAGGGGTTCAGGTTTGGCTCTGGGTTTTTGTGTGAGCAGTAGGACCTGGTGAAACACACACAAGGGGCTGGGGAGCCAAATATCATTGATTATAACCCTGGAATATCAGTGATGTGTTAGCAGGCAGCTGTCAGGAGCACTTGTGTTTGTCCAGGTTTTTGAAACGAGATGTTTCAGCCTCAGTAATTTCCCAGGCAGAACCCTGCTGGTCTGTATAAAATGAGTTTTTATATCTTTGCCTGATTTGTCGCTGGACTGTGTCACACACACAAGAAACCTTCATCCCCTCCCCTTTGTGGCCACTGAGCAGAGCAGACAGGACTCAGTGGCCCACATTCTGATCTCTCATCACCACGGGGGAGTCTGGGAGCTCAGAAAAGGGGGGGGAAGTGTTTTTCAAGCTGAATCATTGGCGTTCTGAGGTTGCCCTTGAGGTCAGCCTGGCTTCCTGTGCACACAGTGACCTACAATCCCTGTCCCAGGGCTGGGTGACACCTCGGGGACGGTGCTGCCAGCGCTGTGCTCCCAGAGGAAGCCATGGGATGGAGGCAGGCAGGATGCAGGGCTCGCTGTGCTCTCAGCCACACTGGGGGATGCTCCAGGGGAAGGGGGAATTGCAGAGAGGAGCTGCAGCGCCCTGGCCCACAAAATCCTGTGAATTAAGGTCCTGGGAGTGAGAATTTTATCAACACCGTGACTGCTAAAACTCAACTTCAATTCCTGGTGCTTCCCACAAGGAAAGGGGGGATACAATGCTCTCTGTTGGGTGTGTGGGTTTTCCTTCTCTCGATCCGCGAGGTAATTTTTCTTCTTTCCCTAATTTCTCTCTTTTCATTCCTGCATGCTTTCTCTCCGATTAAGTCACACAAGCGCCTCTCCAAAGTAAGCCTTCTTTTTTCTCTCCCGTCCCCCACTGTAGAGCTGTCTCACCACTCAGGAACCCTGCCCTGGTGCTGAGTGCTGACCCCAGTCAGGCATTCTCCTGCTGTGGCTGCGAGAATGTCAGCAAGAGCTCAGCCCCGTGCCTGTAGCTGGAAGCTGGTTTCACTTACATCGCTGGGATCTCGTTAATATTTGCTCACACGGAGTGAGAACTGGCCTGTTCATCACACTCCTTCAGCTGCTTCCAAATCGTTGTAGCCTCGAAGTTCTGCTTTCCCCCCTCCCTTGGAGCGAGCTGCTGTCTTTGCCAGGGAGAAATCCTCTGGAGTTGAACAGAACCACAATCCCTTCTCCTTGCTCTCTTCTTCCTCCATGATTTCAGAACCAAGAGTTGTTCTCCATGACTTCCTCCCTGCTTTTCATGATGAATAGCGTTTTCGTGGCCAGTGATCTCAGCTTACTGCCCTTGCACGCTCTCCTGTGTGATGTAAATATTAAAGATCAGCGATTTCAAATGAACCCAGCTTGAACCTGGTAGAACAGACCTGTCCCAAATGAATTGTGAGAATTCATGGGCTCGCTCTGAGAGGTGATAAGTGGAGAAGATCCCTCTGTGGGTGCTCGGATTGGAGATAAGACCATTTGGGATTTGATCTCGCACCTCTGTGCTATCCCCAGAAGAGTGGAGAAATCAGAAACGCAGGTGGGATGTTGTTGGAGAAAGTGCCAGGCTGTTGGCATTTCCACTTGATTAAAGCAGAATGGCTTGGATGGCTTCACAACCCACAAAATCCCTGTCTTGGCCTTTCCCCAGTGGATGCCTCAGGTTTCCTTCTAGGCAAGTTCTCAGAGAGCAGTGCTGGCTCACTGTCTTCCCTTGGTCGTGGTCCTTGTGACCAGCCTGACCTTGCATGGTTTGCTGGTGTCTGCTGGAAGCTTCTTTATGTCCTTTTTTTTAGACAGATTGTCTTGTGCTTGGTATCTGTAGCTGGGGTAACGGCAGAGGAGGACTGTGGGACTAAAGTCTCAGGTGAGGTGTGAAAGAGATGCTGTGGAAGGTCTGACAGGATTGCTGGTGAGTAGAGCTGTGTGGGCCAGGCCAGCTCATGGCCAGGCTGTGGTAAGGTGGAGGTTTTTAGGAGAGGGATTGTTGGGAAGGAGCCTGGAACAGAGTGGTGTCTGCAAAATGTGTGTGCAGTGCTGCTGGGAGGTGCCTCAGCTTTTCTGGGGGGGACAATCCCAACCACTGCGAGGCACTTGGAGGAGCAGGAGGGAATGGAGCCCAGATGGGTTCAGGGGGAAGGGAATCCCTGCCAGAGCCTCCTGTGCTGCTCACACACAATATTCCGAGTTGGACCCACGAGGGTCACCCAGGTGCAGCCTGGAGCTCTCTTCCGTGCTCCACAAGCTGCTCCCTCGGGCTCAAATCCAGAATTTCAGGCGCTGAACGCCCTGCTTCTCCCCAGGCAGATGGTGGTGCTGTCTGCTCCCACAGGGAGCAGTCAGGAACAAAGAACGTGAGGGCAAAGAGTTTAAACTCTCCTTTCTCAGCCTCTCCTCCTCTCCCCACCCATGTCCTGCAGGAAGAATGGTTTGATTTCCCAGCCCGTGTGGCTAATGAGATGGAACAGCTTGAGCCCATGAGTTTGCTGCTGTGTTGGTACCATTGCTGACAGATCTGCCCGAGTCCCCTGCCCTCTTTTGTCTGTCCTGTTCTGTGGTGCTGCAGCGTTGCCGTCAGAGGGAGTGCTTCGCCAGGAGTTTTTAAGCACTGGAGTTGCATCCCGAGGGAATCTTCCCTGCAGCTTGCTTTGCCACCCTGACCTCCCCACTGTGCCACGGACCAAGGTCTGAGTCAGCCTGAGGCTTTTGCTGCTTCTGGAACAGCTTTCCAAACTCAGGAAAACCCCATTTTTTTGCTAGTAGCCGATGATGAAATATGTATTTTTTAACTATTTTGCTCTTGCCCAAGGAGAAAAGTGATTTCCTGTAGATTCTTCCCAATGCCCATAGGTAATGGTGAATGCTGAGGATTAATATTAAGTTAGGGGGAAAACATGAATTTTGGTGCAGGTCCTGGGGGTTGTAGAGCAGTTTATGTTGGAAGGCATCTCAGGAGGTCTCTTGCCCAAGCCCCTGCTCAAAGCAGGGTTAAATCAGCTTGGTCTAAAGACTTGTCCAGCCACACTTTGCAGCCCTCCAAGGCTGGAGATCCCAGAGCCTCGCCAGGCCCCTGCTCCAGTGCTTAACCACTCTTGTGAACAGCCTTTTCCCTCCTCTCCACGTAGAATTCCCTTACTGCAGCTCATGACTGTCACACCTTGTCCTGCCGCGATGAGAAGAGTTTGGCTCTTCTCATTCCCCCCTCCCACTGCGTGGGATAAACCCCCTTTAGGTGGTTGGTCATGAAATTCTGATAATTTTGGGCTGGGCTGAGGGTTTGGGGAATGAATTCCATCAATTTCCCGGAGCTGTGGTCATTCACAAGCCAGGTGGGCAGAGCAGCTTTTGGAAGGGCACAGATAAGGTGAGCTCTGCCCTCACCCTGGCTCTGTGCCTCTGTTTCCCCAGCTGTGAAAAGCATTTTGGGACATTCCTGGAGCTCTGTGGCACATCATTCCGTTGGCAAAAGGTTTCTGTTCCCCCTGGGAGCAGCAAGGAGTGAGTTGTGGTGCTGCTCCCAGTGATGCTGAGAGGTAGAAGCTAATTATCAGGGTGGAGTTTTTCTGCACAGCCACTGCTCCCTGTGTGCCCTGCAGAGCTGTAACCTCCCCTGGCAGTGCATGCAGGTGTGAGGCCACTAAATCAGGAATATTTAGAGGCAGCAATGAAAGGCTTAGAGAAAATATTCCATTTTTCACATTCCTCCCAAGTCCTCCCTGCTTACAGCCCCCAGTAACTGTGAGCTCTGCTCTCTGCTCCTGTAGCATCGTCTCTGCAAACCACTCACATCTTCTCCCTGTCTGTGTGCAACTCCCTTCTTCTGTTACTTGTTTATTTTCTCTTTTCAGTTCTAATGCTTATGGTTTCTTTTTCCAGTATGACAGACTTAACCTGCTCAAAGTAAGAATACGTTTTTCCTTTTTGCTTTCTTTTTCCCCCCTGCCTCTCCATTTTACTGTCTTTTGATTTTCACAGTTCACATCACCCTGTATTCTGACTCTCAGTGAGTTAAAAAAAATAAATATATATATATATATAAAAAAGATGAGAGATTTAAGGGCTGAGGTTCTTTGGATTTTGGACAAGTCTGTTGAGCTTGGTGGAGGCAAAAGATGAGGTTTGAATGTCGGTATAATTAAGGATGTTGGTAAAATTATGGATGCCAGTATAATTATGGATGTCAGTACAATTTCTTTTTTTGTGTGGAAGAGCTTAAAGAAGAACCTGCAGAGCTCCTTAACAGAGGCCTTTTGATTCGGGGAAATTCAAATATGAGGAGGGGGAAAAAAAAAATAGCTCCTGCAATGAATGCAGCAGAGGGGAGTGAAATGCTGTTGGGCTGTGCTGACACCACAGCATGGCCACCCTGATTTAGAAGCCACGGTGACAGCAGTGCCACCGCTGTGTGTGTGCCAATTATAGTTTGATTATGAGGGTTTTTTTCCCCCAGGAATCTCTTGAGTTACGCCTTTTGCTCATTAAGGCAGACAGATGGCAAAACAAATCTGCAGGAAAATCACTCCATCCCGGGCCCTGTGCTCCTGAGGACAAGGTGCTGTGAGCATGGTTCGGATTAATTACCCTGGTGCTTTTTTTAGTGTAGGCTGGGTTGCATAAGGCCTTTTTCCACGTCCTACTTGCAGAGAGGGATGACTTCAACCCGATCCTTTATGAATGGAGGGGATGGCCAAGTATGGAAAAGAGTGGGAAGGAAGAGGAAATCGCTCTGGTTGGCTGATGAGCCGTGCTCTGTGTTCAGTCCTTCAGCTCTCATTGGCTCCCTGGGATTTTGGAAAAAGGGTTGTTCCTCTTTTTAATGTCAAGTTTTTGTATTTTATCCTGTGTGCTGTGTTACTGTGGGGCTTTTCTGTAGAGAACAGAAAAACAGCTCTGCAATGGATCCTTGGGAAATGTTGGCTCCAGGAGTGCCAGTGGTGGATCCAGGTGTGCCAGGGATGGCTCCAGGAGTGCCAGGGATGGCTCCAGGAGTGCCAGGGATGGATCCAGGAGTGGCAGGGATGGCTCCAGGAGTGCCAGGGATGGATCCAGGTGTGCCAGTGGAGGATCCAGGAGTGCCAGTGGTGGATCCAGGAGTGCCAGGGATGGGTCCAGAAGTGCCAGGGGTGGATCCAGGAGTGCCAGGGNTGGTAGATCCAGGGATGGACCCAGGAGTGCCAGTGGTGGATCCAGGAGCCAGGGAGGTGACACAGGAAGAGCACAGGGAACTGCAGGCAGGGAGATCCAGGGCAGGGAACAGTGAGAGTTCCTTCACAGGAATCTCTGCTCCAATCTGATCTCATTAACACTGCTTTCCTGTGGCGGAACACCCTGTGTGTCCTTGCTGGGCCACCCCAGTTATTGTGCATTTTCTGTGTCCCTGTGAGCTGAGTTCCCAGGGAAACTCCTGTGAGCTCTGTGGCAAATCACAGCACAGTTTGTTTCCCTTCCTGCTCCAAACTGGGTGCAAAGCCTGGAAAATCCTCCAAGGTCAGAAGCAAGATGGCTCCGAAGAAGGAGATGCAGTGGAATATTGCTTCTGTCCTTGTGTGTTATCCTCAGCTCCCATTTATTTTATTCCCATAAATTCAGTGTGGAAGTGGTTGGGAGAGAGGACAGCACAGCTGTAGCTGCCCATCCTCAGTGGGAAAGGCTGCAGTGCCCCCAGGCTTCCCTGCCCTGAGGTAAATCCCCCCAAAATTGGGGATTCCTGTGTATCCTGCCAGCCCTGCTCAGTGTGCTGCCCTTGGAAAGCCAGCCTGGCTGCAGGGGGAGTGGGAAGCTCATTTCGTCCTCTCCCTGTGCAGGTAAACCTCACCTCCAGCTGAACATTGCCCAGCGTGGCTTTCCAAGCTGAGCCAGCTCTTTTGTGTGCTCTAATGTGCCATGTGGCCTGTCCTCTCAAACCTTCTGAAATGCCATGATAAGGAGGAAAAAAAAAAAAAAAGAGGGGAGAAAATCACATGTGCAGATGATGCAAAACACTGTGCACTGAAATGCTGAAAAAAAATAAAATCCCAGCCTTTTTTTTTCCCTTGCTTAGCTTTTCTAGCTATTTTCTACAACACTTTTCCTGGCTCTCTGTGTGTGTGTCTCCCCGTTTAAAATTCAAAATACTCTTGGAACATTTGCCTTTGGTGAGCAAAAGCTGTGTCCTTGGCCTTAGCAGTGTGTTGAGGGCAAGAAGGAAGACCCTGCAGATGTGATGGTGATGGTGATGATGGTGATGATGTGATAATGGTGATGGTGATGATGGTGATGATGTGATAATGGTGATGGTGATGGTGATGATGATGA
>VZRM01008250.1:236082-253952 GCA_013397955.1 Grantiella picta
GGTTGTGATGATTGTTGTGATGGTGATGATGATGATGGTGAAGATGATGGTGATGATGATGGTGATGATGGTGATGATGGTGATGATGGTGATGATGATGATGTGATGGTGATGATGGTGAAGATGATGGTGATGATGATGATGTGATGGTGATGATGATGATGTGATGGTGATGATGATGATGTGATGGTGATGATGGTGATGGTGATGATGATGATAATGATGAGCTCCTGTGTTGCTGGCTGGCCCTGCTGGTCTGCAGAAAAGAGGACAGCATGTCTGTGTGCATGGGGACATGCACACCTGGCCTGAACTGTTTCCTGTTACAGACTCCTGCTGCTGGATTTGTCCCTTGCTCCTCTAACTGGGGATAACTGTGTTAGACCACAGAAATCCATTGAAATCTTCTGTGTAATCCCACTTTCACTTCACTAATGATACAAACCAGACTGGACCTGCTTTCTCTCTGTCCCTTTCTTTTTGATCCTAAGATCTCTGTGCTGACTAATGCTTCTCTTTTATTTTGTCCTTACAGAAAAGCCAGAGTTGGTACAATGTAAGTACTGCCATTTCTCTTGTCCCTGGGTGGTGTGGGCTGGGAGGGGGGAAGGTGCAAAGGGGCTTTGCAGTGGCACTGGGGCACTCTGACCATTTCCAGGAGGAGGAGGTGGAAATGGCTCAGCACTGGCAGAGGAGGGCTGACATCCTGAGGGAAGGGATGGCAGAGGCAGAGAGCAAAAGCTTCGTGCTTTTGGTCACTCTGGTGATTCTCCCCACATCCTGCACCTCAGCTTTCTCAGCACGGGGGGGGCCGTGCTGTGGTGACACGTGGTGACACGGTGATAGACAGAGCTGCCACCCTGCTAACCCTTCTCATCCCTCAGGGCGGTGCGGGGGCGAGAGAGGAGTTATTTTCCATTGTTTCCCATGGAAACACCAGCCGCCCTTTGCTTCTGCCTTGGCGTTGTTTCCGTCCTGCCAGCACGAGTGGCCGGGCTCTGGCCACAAAGGGGTCACTTCTGCACGGTCAGCCCCCCACCCTCGAGGCTCTGGAGTAGACATAGGCAAATGCAGCAGCCATCCCGTGGTCAGCCCCAGTTCCTGCCCTCCTGCAGCCATTAGACAGCCGGATGTGGACAACAGAAGGTGTGATTTTGGCTGAAACTGTGGTCAGGTTGGCAGAGCTGAGAGAGGCAGAGTTAGGAACCTGCTGGGTGCAGCAAGGGCAGGAAGAGATCTCAGGAGCAGAGAGGGATCGAGGCAGCAGCATTGAGAATAAAACACAAACCACGGGGGCCCAGAGTGGTGGAGAAGTCTAGAAATGACTCAGAGGAGGACTGTGGGGTGTGGCAGTGTGAGCCTGACCTGTGCTGCCGAAACCTGAATCTGTCACCAGCCTGAAGGTGACTTTGGCTCTCACTGCTTCTGCCTGTGGCTGCTGAGCTCCGTTCCCCTGCTGCATGATGCTTTGCTGTGCTCTGCTTCTGTGGGTCTCTTGTGTTTTCATGTCCTCTCTATCTTATCTTTCTGTTCTCTTGTTTTTCCTCCATATATTTTCAGCATGAGAGACAGTACATCCGGAGAGTAAGCACTGGCTGCATTTTTTGTGGTTTTCCCCACCCCACCCCATGATTTTCCTTGGCAAACAAAACAAAACAAACCCATTTTCCAGTTAGCAGAGGCATTCTGGCCAGATAAAAGCAGCAGTGTGAAAACATGGATGAGCTGCAGACTCCAGGAAGTCAGTCAGTCCTACTTGGCAGTCTTATTACCATTAAAAATTTGCTAATGCATCTCCTAGACAGAGTTTCCCTTCTTTGCCAGCTCCTTCCAGGCAGGATTTTTCTGCCATTTGGACCATTCTGGTTGCTCCATTCCTTTCCCCTCTGAGAGCAGCTCTAGGAATGAATCAGTGGAATTTGCCTCTTCAAGAAGCCTCCCCATTTCCTTTGCTCACTTTCCCCCAATTTCATTTTACACCAACCCCACCGTGCTCAGAGCAAACACCCTCCTGCTCTCCGTGCCAGCCCAGCAGCTGTGGGTGCCACACTGTGCAAACACAACCCAAAAAATCATCCCTGCTTCAAAGAGCACGTGGTTCTCAAAAAATCCCCAGGGCATCACCAGTTTTCTGAGATTACTTCATTTTTTTTTTGCTGCTTTTAACTGGTCTTTCTGTCTCTGTAGCACTGCATCCCTCTTTGCCAGTTGGAACCTTCCCTTTCCCCTCTCCTGGATTCCTTTTTCTCAATTTTTTTTTCCTTGAGATGCCACCAACTTCTCTCGCCTTGTGTGTTCTCCTTTCGATCCCAGCAGTGCTTTTTTTGGGATTGACATTGAGAAGGGGGAGGAAAGGGGTGAGCTGAGGTCACGATTGGTTTGGCAGACCTTTCCTTCCCTCGTTCTGGTGGTGCTTTCTCTGCTTGGCTTTCCAGAGGACAAATGCAAACTGGTCCAGGTGCACTGGGAGATTGAGGAGAGAACCCTAATTTGGGAGAAAATGTACTCAGCCTTTTGGGGTTTGCTTTGTGTTCATGTCCTCGTGGTGGAAGAGCAGGAGGGCAGTGGAAAGGAAGAAGTAAAAAATCCCTGAGGTGTTTCTCATGTGGGAAAAAGACTTTGGTTTAGAAATATTGTGATTCTTAGGGAGGAAAAATCTGTTGGTCAGTTGTGGTTTAACCATCGGTTGTGTCTGCTTTGGGTTGTGTGTCTGCATGGTGAGTTATTCTTAACTGATTTATTATTTTTAAAATAATTTAAAAATCAATTAAAAAAAAAAAAAGAATGGACCTCAAAACCAAACTTTTAATTTCGTTTACCGAAACAGAGATGTGACTTACTCTGTCCACCTGATGTGCTCAGAGAGGGGGAAAATTTGGGTTTCACTGCCATGAGGACCCCAAGGAGGAATTGCACTGTCTGTGGGGTGTCAGCAACCCACACTTGGCAGAAGGAATTTGTCACCCAGCAGGTGTCATTAAAATCAGAGACAACCTGGAGATATTTTGCTGCCAGGGGTGAAATCTCTCTGTTTCCTTCTTCTCTGTAGATTTTGGGCAAAAAGCGTCTTTTCTGAGCATGAAGAGCTCTCATTTCTGTGTCACAGTTGAGGCCTCAGCCTGGTGAATCTGCTGTGGTTTTTCTGCCTAATTCTGTCCCACTTGGGCTGTGAATCCTCCTATTTCCCTGTTCCTAAATTAGGGTGTGTGTCTCAATATTCTGCAGCACTTCTGCTCCTCTGTAGCAAAGTTTGCTTCTTAAATTCTGCACCAGGCGTCAGGAGAATCCAGAGGATGCTCCGGAAAAGGGAATAAATAAGATGATCTTGAACAGTGAGTGAAAACACAACGACACCAGGGAAGAGGTGAAATTTAAATGTGTCCACAAGGTTTTTTTTCTCTTCAGCTATAATATTTTCAGTTTAGATCCCAAAGTCTGCCCTGCTCTGTATTCCTTTATTTTTATCTACCACATGCTTCGAATATTTTTCTTCTTACAACTGACCTGAGCAGTGAAAAGACACCAATTGTCTCTTTTCAGTGTTAGATATCACAAAGATATTTGCTGTCCCAGTGAGTCTGGGCAGATCAATAGAGTTTGGGAGGGCAAAGTCTGCCCTGAGGATTGCAGGCAGTGGGGCAGGAGCCCTGCTGCTGGAGCTCTGCAAACAAATCTGGGCTGAAAGTCTCCAAACTAAACCCAAAATGCCAGCAGGGAGGTGGGGAAAGGGGAGAACTCCGAGTTTTCCTTTGGGAAAACTGCAGGGAAAGCTTGTGGAAGAGGAATCAGGAGCTGGCTGAGGGTCTGGGGTGGATTGTGATGCTGCAAAGAGGATTTGTGGGGAACTCTGAGCAGCTCTTGAGCTTCTGAGGAATCACCTGACATCACAAGGCTGACCACCGTGAGCAATCAGCCCTGGCTGCTCTTCGTGTGCTGTGCTTTTCCTCGGAGACCTCGTGGATACCACAGCGGAGGGGAAACTCAGCTGCTGGAAAGACTAAAACTGTAAAGACAGACAGGAATTATGCATCATTTCAGGGAGAACTTCAGGAACACCTTTCCCACAGATGGCAGCCTGATCTTCCCTCAGCAGCAATCATGTAAATTCAGTTTGATGCAAAGATCCAGGGTGCTGAAGAGCCCTTTTCTCTGTAAATCAGCACACAATCATTTTTTAAATCCCAGTAACCATTTGGTCAACTCATTTCTGGAGCAGTGTGAACTCCCTGCCTTTCAGGTATTTTTCATCCTGTCGGATTTCCTGTGACTCCCAGGCTGGGTTGCCAGCCTGGCTCACTTGCTGGGTTGTAGAGGCACTAAATCAGCAGTGAACTTCTGGTGCAAACTCGTGTGAGGATGATGAACTCAAATCCATTTTCCAGCCCAGATGGGCAGTGAGTACTTTGAAGTGCCTTCCTCTGCTCTTCATTCGCTTTTGAAAGGAGGAAAAGGAAAAAGAAGCCAAATCTGAGCAGCCAGAAGGGGTTTAGAGGAAATGCTGTGGGACAGGTGGCCACTTTCTTTGTAGGGTTTTTGCAGCAGAGGGGTCTAAACTCTCCCCCAAAAGCAGGGAATGTATTCTGTTTATCCCAGAAGGAATATAAATAATGAAATGCCATCTCTGCTCCCCTGTTTTCTGTGACCTGTGCTGTCCAAGGCTGAACATCCTCAGCTCTTGTGCTCTCAGACTTCCCCATCCTGTCCATCCCCCAGCAATATTTGCTTTAGGTTTCCCGTGGAGGATCTGTGTGTGTGGGGCAGGGAGATGTCCCCACGGGGAGTGACCCTGTTGTCCCCATTTCCCCACGGAGCCTCTTCCCTGCCCTGGCAGTGCCACCCTGTCCTGTCTCGGTGTTTGCAGCGGGGTTAATGTTTGCTGCCTGCACCTCCAGGCCAGCTCTTCCCATCACTGCTGCCATTCATCCCTGCCGAGGCAGGTGCCTGGGGGTGGAGATTGAACATCCTGGTGGGTTTTTTTTGGATTCAATCCCATTTGGAGTTTCCAGCAAAGAGGGCCATTCACTAAAGCAGTGCAGGTGGCTGTCACCCCAATTCTTTGTCCTTCACAGGCTACAGAGTGAGGATTTTTTATTTTTCCCTCATTTTGGGGTGCAGATGGAAGCACTGCTTCCCTCTAACAGTGCTGAACAGAGACACCTGTGTGCTCCCTAGCAGCAGCAGGATTTTGGGGTGCAGCTGAGCAGACAGAGCTGTCAGTGAGCAAACTGCCTGGAGTGCAGCAGAGCCTTTGCAGATGTTGCTTGGTTGGTGTTTTTTTGAGCTCTCTGTGCCCAGTTCAGGAAGAACGAGGTGTTTATTTCGGTGTTTGCTGCAAACAAAGAGACCTGGGCATTTCTACACCTGAGCAGGGATATGGAGAAGCACAGGGCAGAGGGACACAGGGAATGCCAGCACTCCAAGAAATCCAAAGAATCCCCTGGGATTGCAGAGAGATGGAGAAGCTGAGACTCAGGGAATGCCAGCACCCCAAGCAATCTCCTGGACCTGCAGGGAGTTCATTTGCTGAAGGATCCCTTGTTCTTCGTTTCCAAACTGACCTGACTAATAAATGAATCCTGGAAATTCCTGTTTTTTTCGAGGGGGAGAGTGGGCTCAGAGATGCACCCAGCAGTGCTGCAGCCCCTCAGATCCCTGTCCCTGTGGTGTCCCACTGCTGATTCCTGCCAGCCCCATCCTCCAGCCCGGGCTCTCCTCGCTCCCCTCTCGCCTCCCCAGCACGCTCTGTCCAGCAACTTTCCATGACAGGAAACATCTGCTGGGAGGCAGGGCCAGCCCGGGTTACTGCAGGGCATTGGCCGGCAGAATTCCCCAGCTCCAGTAACTTGAGGCATGTGCAGTCATTTTGGGATCTTCCCCAGCCGCCCCTTCATGAGAAACACAGAGACTGAGCTGCCTTTGAGAGCAGAGGGACGGCAGGGCAGAGCCTGAGGAGTGAGAATTGCTGCTTTTCTGCTTCCAAAGAGGGGGGAAAAGCCGAACTCGGAGCTGTTTGCCTTCCTGTTGGGTCCTGGAAGCTGCGTGAGTCCCAGCAGGGCTGGAGGAGCCACAGCAGGAGCTGTTTGGGGTTGGATCTGCACTGCTGGACATCTGCTGGGCTTGGGGACAGCTGCAGGTGCTCTGCACACACCTGCCAGGGCTGCTGCAAGGGATGCCCAGAGCGAGAAACCCAGCAGGAGAGCACAGAGAGTGCCTGCCAGCACAGTCACCCCGATGAGCCTCTTTGGGAAAACTCCAGAGGGCAAATCCTCGCTCAGATCCTCCGGGGCTGCCTCAGGCGAGCTGGATGCGGGCAGGGAAGGAGGGGAAAACACCCAAACTGCTGCCCAGCTGCTGTGTCTGTGTCGACTTTGAACACAAACAAGGAACAGGAAGAGCAGAGTTGGAGTGGGCACGGAGCTGTGGCCGTGCTGGGGGAAGGACATGGATTCCCTGCTGGAATGTGGCTCTCTCTGGGATCTTTTCCTGGATCAAGAGCTGCCGTGCCTGCGGTGGGACCTGGAGGGACTTGTGGATTTATCTCGAGGAAATGTCAGCCCTGGCTCTGATGAAATCCCAGCTGTGAGTGTCTCTAAAGGGAGCTGTTTGCAGCCTGGCAGAGCTCTGGGGCTGAGCAGAGCTCTGCTAGGGCAGGTTTGAGGTCTCTCCACACTTACCTGCGCTGAGCCCAGAGCTCAGCCCTGCTCACTATCCCTGCTCCCCACTCCATCCCCATCCCGCCTGCTTGTTCCTGGAAATCTTGGCTCGGGCTCCTGCTGGAGCCCATCTCAGCCCAAGATCTTTTCCAGATGTTCAGGCCAGGGGTTTGGTAAGTAAAATCCATATTTCTGTCATCCGCTGGTTGGGGATTTTACTCGGAGTAAGATCCTTTCCTTCAGGGCTGAAGCAAATCTTGGAAGTGCTGAGCTGACGTTGGAATATTCTGTTTCCAGTCCATTGAGTCGGTGTGAGGAGCAGGGAATGCTGTTGGGGGCGAGGGGTTGTCTGTGATTTGACAAGCAACATCAGATCTGCTTTGATTTGATGGCATTTGGCAGCGCTGGGAGGCTAATTCTAAATAAACTCTGCATTCCTCCCACCCCTGTGGCTCCACCACCATTCTCAAGCTGGAGCTTCCTCCTGGAATGACTCTGTTTTTTGGGATTTGATTTCTTTCCCACCTTTCTGCCCTGGGAGGTCAGTGCCTCTGGAAGAGGATTTTAGGGGAGAAATGGAGACTGAGAGGGGAAAAGGTTGTACCCCAGATGGTTTTATTACATTTGTGAGAGAAAGAACACTGCAGATTCCGTGGGAGATGTGAATTTGCCTGTTTGGAAGCTCTGCCCTCAGGAGGTCTCCCTGCAGCAGCAGCTCTGTGTTGCTGAGCCCTTCTGTGAGGCCAGGACACAAAACCAGTGCAGGACACAGGTCAGGCCCTGGAGAGCCTTTGCTGAGCCCCCAAAATTGTCCTCAGCATCCCAGCATGGGTTTGCTGGGTGGGGAGAGGGGTGGGGAAACCTGTGCTCTTGGTGGCAGTGCTTGCTCAGGTTCCTCTGGCAGGGCTGAATCACCTATTTTCTGGGGCAAATCATCCATTTCCTGGGGTAAATCATCCATTTTCTGGGGCACATAATTTTCTGGGGCAAATCATCCATTTTCTGGGGCAAATCACCCATTTTCTGTGCTGAATTACCCGTTTTCTGGGGTAAATCCTCCATTTTCTGGGGTAAATCACCTATTTTGTGTGCCGAATCACCTATTTTGTGTGCTGAATTACCCATTTTTGGGGTGAATCACCCCTCTTCTGGGGTAGCTGTGCCATTCCTGGGCGCTGGCAGGTGACTGACGCATTACCAGCAGAGCACACGTTGTACCTAGGGCAGTGTAGGATTGCAGGCAGACAGAATTCCTGTTCCACAGGCAGGGCACAGCCTTTCCCCCCTTCACTTGCTCTTCCAAGTCAGCTTCTCCTCTTCCTCCCACTCCCTGCCCTGAAGCCCAAACCCTCCCATCGCCGTGGGCTGTNTTCCTGGGGTAAATCATCCATTTTCTGGGGCACATAATTTTCTGGGGCAAATCATCCATTTTCTGGGGCAAATCACCCATTTTCTGTGCTGAATTACCCGTTTTCTGGGGTAAATCCTCCATTTTCTGGGGTAAATCACCTATTTTGTGTGCCGAATCACCTATTTTGTGTGCTGAATTACCCATTTTTGGGGTGAATCACCCCTCTTCTGGGGTAGCTGTGCCATTCCTGGGCGCTGGCAGGTGACTGACGCATTACCAGCAGAGCACACGTTGTACCTAGGGCAGTGTAGGATTGCAGGCAGACAGAATTCCTGTTCCACAGGCAGGGCACAGCCTTTCCCCCCTTCACTTGCTCTTCCAAGTCAGCTTCTCCTCTTCCTCCCACTCCCTGCCCTGAAGCCCAAACCCTCCCATCGCCGTGGGCTGTGATGGGAGCTCCTGGCCTCCCGCTTTGTAAGTGCATCTGATCCTCTCCTCCTCCACCGAGGTGTTCCTGTTTTCCCCTCTCCTCCTCCCTGCCCCTCTCCTGAGCAGACCCTCTGTTCTTCCAGGTGCTCAGCCCCACCTACAAGCAGCGGAACGAGGATTTCAGGAAGCTCTTCAAGCAGCTCCCGGACACGGAGCGCCTCATTGTAGGTAAGGCAACCCCCCAAGGCTGTGTTTGGGGAAGAAGATCAGCGCAGAAAATCCAGGTTTTCGTTCTTCACACGTTGCCACTGAGGAATAAGGCTGTTTTGTCTCAGAGCCCCGTTTCCCTTGGGTTTTGTGTTTTCTGGTGGGTTTTCCCCGTTTGCTGGGGGATGATGTGCATGATGCTTACCTGAAACAGGCCAGACAGAGTTAGAATAAAAAGCAGATGAATTTATTAAAGGCCTTTAGGTGCATTCAGGGTGGACAAAGTCACCTCGAGAGGCTACACCCAAAATGGACAGCGAGTCACGAGTTCTTCACATTTTATAAGTTCTGTCTATTACCATATTGAGCCTCAATTCTCCAATTACACCTTCAGGTGATGATGTCAATTACCCCAAGTTTGCTCCCCCAATTCACTGTTGCTGACATATTTTGGGTCTCTGAGGCAGCAAAGTGACCTTGGATTTTTCAATTTAGAACACTTGTCTAAAACGCTGGGAACAGAGGTTTTTAGCACTTTATGAAGCCCAGAACTACACCAAAGCTACAGATCCATGAAGAATAGAAGCTAAAAATCCTTAAGGCATCATACACACCTCCCTTTTCCCCAACATCCGTGCTCACACATCGCTGCCCTTCCCCTTCCTCAGCTCCCAGCTGGTGAGTGCCAGCCTGGTGCACAGCATCTGTTCCTGTCCCTTACACAACTGGTGATCTCCTCACTGGTGAGAGATGCCCATCCCAGCAGAGGGATGCAAATCCTTAGGGATGCTTGAACTTGGGGGAGAAATGAACAATGACACCGGGAGGCAGCGAGGAAAAGACAGATGGAATCTGGAAATAGTGCAGAGGATGCTGCAGAGTGGGCAGCTGGTAGGGCAGCATCACCAGTCAGGGAGAGAGATTGTGTGTGACATGTCCTTAGGGGGACAGAGCAGCAGCTGGGCTTGGCTCCTGCTGGCCCTGCCCTGGTGTGTTGAGTGGCTTCTCCTCATCCTCACCTTCAGCCTGTCCCACCCTGTGGTTTTCCTGCTCCTGACTGTCCCTTGCTGTCCTCCCACAGATTACTCATGTGCTCTCCAGCGAGACATCCTCCTGCAGGGCCGCCTCTACCTCTCCGAGAACTGGATCTGCTTCTACAGCAACATCTTCCGCTGGGAGACACTGGTGAGGCTCTTCCTCTGCCCCAGTGCTGCCCTAAACCTGGCTTGGTGCTCAGATTTGCTCTGGGAGGACTCTTCCCCCTGCCTTTCTCACCAGTTTCTCCCTGTCCTGGTGTTTTTCCCCCTCTGCTGCAGCTGACAGTTCGCTTGAAGGACATCTGCTCCATGACCAAGGAGAAGACAGCACGGCTCATTCCCAATGCCATCCAAGTTTGCACTGACACTGAAAAGGTACATCCTGCACGGCTGAGGTCACTCCTGCCTGGCTGGAAGGGGCAGGGCGGTTGGAGTGTGGTGTGGGATTGGTCCAAACTGGGGAAATACCCCGGGAAAAGGGCTGGAGCAGGGTTTGTGCTGGGCTGAGTGTGGAGCCCACACGTGGGGTGTGGGGTCACATAAAACACCCAGGTGTTACAGCAGCACATCCCTACCAGAGCTGTTCCACTGCTCGCTCCAGCTGGAAAGTGATCCCAAACAGCCTTGTCGTCTTCTTCCCCTATTCTTTCGGCTTTTCCTGACCTGATTTTTCTCTCCACCTCTCCCCATCCAGCACTTTTTCACTTCCTTTGGGGCTCGAGACAGGACGTACATGATGATGTTCAGACTGTGGCAGAACGCTCTCCTTGACAAGGTACAGAGACACAACCTCAGGGCTGGGCTGGGCTGGGAGGGAGGGGATGGATGTGGGCAGGAGCATCACATCTGAGCGATGTTTGTGCAGAAAAACACGCAGGGACAGGAAAAACAAGAGTTCAGGCAGAGCAGGTTCTGAATGCAGGCACAATTCTCTTTTTGCAGGGAATTCGGTGCTGTGCACACACAGCAGGTGCCACCCTGCCTCTCTGAGGAGAGGAATCAGGGTCTCAGGAGGGAATTATTTTCTTTTTTTGAAGCCTGCAGTTCCACAGTGAAGCAGCCCTCGAGAAAGCAGCCCAAAAAGCAGCAGAAATAACTCACAGTGCAGGCAGAGCTCTCAGTAAGTCTGTGCTCCAGAAGTGTGGAGGTCCAGATAGGACAGAAAATGAGTTTCCAGGGCATCCCAAATCCCAGCAAGAGCAGTGGTGGCTGCAGGGTGCACAGCGGGTTGGGTTTTAAAATAAATGTGCTCCTGCTGTGCCAGAGGCCCTGCAAATCCTATATCTGACCCCAAGAATGTGTTCCTCAGCCTGTGGGGTATTCATAGCCTGGTGTTACAGCACTCCCAGCATTTCAGGATATCCTGGCTGGAGCTCAGGCCGTGCTGGAACGCTGAAGGAATGAGGCACCAGGAATACCCTGTCCCAAAAAGCAGGGTGGGGGTTAGCAGGAGGAAGGATCGCTTTGCCCTGTGGTGTTCCATGCGGTGTAACCTGAGCAGCCTCGGGAAGTTCCCAGCGGAATTCAGCGCCCTTGGTCTCGAGGTCAAGGCAGAAGGGATCTGAAAAGGGGAATGATAAAGACAGGAAGCACTTCCAGAGGACTTTTTGGAAAGAAATGTGGGATTCGTGGCTGGCAGGAGAGAGGGGGAGAAAGAGCTGAGTCCAGTTTTCCTGATAAGACAAGTATGGGAATTAATGTGTGTGGGAAGGAGGTGGAACAGTCAGACATCTTTCTGGATAAAAGTTCCTCATTAGAGGCTTTTTTCCCCCATGCTTTTGATTGCTGCTTTGGGGAGTTAGGTTAAAAAATTCCTGCCTTATCCCATGCAGTTACTGTGGGAAGAAATTCAAGCCAGCAACTCAGAAAAAGCTCACTGGGTTTGTTTCCCATCATTACCAAGAAATCATTGTCACTGGTCATAAGTTTCTCATGGGTAAAAATCCATCCCCTTTCATCCCTGTATCACATTTTTAAATCACAAGTTTTCCTGCTCCATTTTTCAGGGCCTCATGTCGCAGTCATGTGGTGATCAACTGAGCTGAATCCCTATAATCCGAGCTTTTATCGATGGTCTGGATGATTAATTTTCTCTTTTTAACTGAAAATACACTTTTCACAGGGGTGTCTGGTGATACAAACTCTTTTTTTATTTCAAACTGCAGCAGGAAATGTCGTTCTTTGTTGCTGTTTTAGATAATTCTCCCTGCAGCTGGGATTCTTTAGGCATCTTTAATTTAAACAGAGTTGAAGGGTTAAAAAAACCCTCATAAAGTGTTGGGGTTTGGTGGAGCAGCAGACATTAAACGGAGGCACAGCAGAAGAGCTGGGGAAGCATTTGTGGAGGGAAATGCAGGTTTACTGCTTTAATTATTCCATTCCAGCATTGTTTTGTTGGAAATTTCATCCCATGTGCTGCTCTGGATTTAGCCTTTAGTTGGCTTTTGTGACAATCTGAATTAACATGAGATTGTGGCATGGGAAAATAAGAATGTGAGATTTTAGGGCAGAAGCTGGGCTGGTGGTGGAGGACTGTTGGTGCCAGGGCCTGTTGGTTCTTGATGGGGGCAATTTCTAACCCAGAGATCAATGAAATAAACTCTGTAAAATGGAATTTCACCGAGCTGAGCCCACTGAAAAGCTCTCACCTCCCACCAGGGGCTCTGTCAGAATCTCTCACTTCTCCTTTCAGGACAATTAATGTCCCCCTGGCAATGGCATCTCCGAACTTTCATTCTATTTCAGCGTTTTGGGGTGCAAACGTGTGATGTTCTCCATTCCCTGTTGCAGCCTCTGTGTCCAAAGGAGCTCTGGCACTTTGTCCATCAGTGCTATGGCAACGAGCTGGGCCTGACCAGCGATGATGAAGACTATGTGCCTCCTGATGATGACTTCAACACCATGGGGTGAGTGGGGAGAGAGGAGCTCTGTGCCTGTGAGGGAGGAGAGGTTCCCCTGGGAGAGCAGGAGGTGCTGCATGCCTCAAGGTGCTGCTTGTTCTGAGAGATTTTGGGATCTGGCCGAGTGTTTGCTCTTAAATGTGTGATGCCTAAACAGCTGGAAGTGTAGCATTTCCTCGTGGAAGCTGGGAGGGATTGGAATGCCTGCTGAGCCAGCTGGGCAATTCTAGAAAAGCCAAAGCATCCCAGTCACAAGGCCAGGCAGTGTCCCATGGCCAGAAAGTGCTGATGCTTGTCAGTCTGGGTATAAACACCCAAAAAATCAGGGCTTGCTCACCCCTGCACTGAGCCATCCCTACCTCTGGACAGCCTGGAAACCTCATAGGACCATTCTCACTTGCTCTGTGTGTCCAGCTGTAGCTGTTGTGAGAGGGGTAAAGATAAAAACCTGTGTTCTCTGTGGCGTCCCAGCTACTGCGAAGAAATCCCCGTGGAGGAGAATGAAGTCAACGACAGCTCCTCCAAGAGCAGCATGGAGGCCAAGCCAGAAGCCAGCCCTCAGCTGCCAAAGAAATCTGTCACTGCCAGCACCCTGACCTCCACGGGCAGCAGCGAAGCCCCAGCCTCGGTGAGTTCTGTCCCAGGAATTCCTTTTCCCCAAGATCTCCTGGATTTTTGTAGGTTTGGTCGTCCTCCAGCTCCTCTTCTGCTGCTTGGACAGTCTTTGGTCAGTGATGTTGAACTCTCGGCAGCAAGTGCATTTTCCTGTATTTGTGGATAAAGATAACCCCTTGGATATAAGTGAGTTATAATTTCTTCTCCGCCTTCAGTGATTCCCTGGAAAACAGGTTGTGCCCTCCTGGTATTATGGCAGAGTAGACCTTCTTTAGATGTTACTTCAGGTGTTTTTAGCTTGTTCAGGAGCAAAACCAGGATTGGACAACACTGCTTGTCTGAACAAAAAGCCTTGTGGTGTCCAAAGCTTGAACACTGATTTTTTGAGAGGTGGTATTAAAAACATAATTGTCCTCCTCTCTCTGTTTAATCTCCAGCTATGTCGAGGCCAAATATTCAGGGATTGGCTCACAAATGTAGGGTTTTTGGAAACCAAACCCATTTCCAGGTGCTGATCTGGCCTTGTTCTGCCCTGTCCTTGCTGCAGTTCGACGGAGTTCTCCCAGAGGAGGAGGAGGCAGTGGCAGAGAGTCCTGTGGAGAAGGACCTTGGCATTGCCAACATCATGGGAGAGAAGATCGACATCATTGGCCCTGTGAACTCCCCTTCCCTGGACTTCAACGACAACGAAGACATTCCCACTGAGCTCAGTGACTCCTCAGACACCCACGATGAAGGTATGTAGGGAAAGGTCATCCATCAGGGTGTTTCCAGCCTTATCCCATCCTTTCCTGCCAGGGAATGGAGTGGCAAATACTGAAATCCTTTCCTGGACCCTGAGAGTTCTGAAGATGCAAAGAATTCGCACTGTGAGCTGCAGAAAGTGGGAAATCTCATCCCATGTGCTGCTCTGGGTGTAGCCATGTTGGCTTTTGGGATAATCTGAATTAACATGAGATTGTGGCTTGGAGAAACAACAATGCCAGATTTTGGGCCAGAACCTGGGCTTTCATTCTAAATTTTAGGATGTGTTTCAAATTTGGGACGTGCCTAAAAATTTTAGGATGTCCTAAAATAAGCTGTGTAGTTAATCACCCTTCTGGTGCTCCAACTCTTGCCCTGGGATCAGTGCAGAAAAAAGGTTAGAAGTCCCTTCTTTGGGTTCCTCCTGAAATATTGAAGTTCTGGTGCTGTGGAAACACATCCTCCACCATCCTGGAGGATCTCTTGGATCTCTTTCCCCCCAGGGGAAGTGCAAGCCTTTTACGAGGACCTGAACGGGCGGCAGTACGTGAACGAGGTGTTCAACTTCAGCGTGGACAAGCTGTACGACCTGCTCTTCACTGACTCCCAGTTCCAGAGGGACTTCATGGAGCAGCGCCGCTTCTCTGGTGAGCTGCTGCTGCTGGAGCTCTCCCAGGGGGCTGCAGGGGAAAGTCTCCACCTTGGAGGTGGAATTTGGTCTGGTTGGGTGACGTTCTGAGCGGATTTTGGGACGGTGCGGTCTGTGCTGACAGGAAGCAAAAGCAGGCAGAGCCTGTGTGTCCATCTGGTTCCATGTTCTAAGTGCTGGAACGGTTTCTTAATGGAAAAAGCAGATTTTCTCATGTTTTTAACATCACCTCAAGCCTGATCCTCTGTTCAAGGCTTAGCAGTGTGAGGAAAATGCTCTTTAGCTCCACACCTGACACTGGCACAGACAGAGCTGCAGGGAGCATCCCTTGGTGTGTCATAGTCTCCTTTCCCTGTCACTGTAGGTTTGCTGGAGGAGATAAATCCCCACCTTCTCCCCCTTTCCCTGCACCAGAAAGAGGGGAAAATATTCCCATTTAGCACAGGAGCCTTTTCTTTCACCCTCAGCTGAGCTCTAGAGCAGCCAGGCTCTCCAAGGGGAAGGAAATACCATCCCCAGCCTGGTTATGTGGTTAAGATTTCCCCAGGGAGCTGACCAGAGATCCCTTTCCAACCACTTGACTGCTATATTTTGTCCTCTCAGATATTATCTTTCACCCCTGGAAGAAGGAGGAAAATGGCAATCAGACCAGAGTGATCCTGTACACCATCACCCTCACCAACCCTCTGGCCCCCAAAACTGCCACAGTCACTGAGACCCAGGTGAGTGACAGGGGAGCAGGGCTGGCAAGTTTGGTAGAATCTGCTCTAAGAGTTATTTTCTTCTCCTGGACATGTTTTCATAGTTCTTGCCCAACTTCCCATTCACAGTTCTCTGTATTAACTTACTCCCCAGCAGCCTTGAGTAGTTAATCTTACTCTGTGCTTGGCTGTGTCTGTCTGTCCTCTGTGTGAGGTTTGCTCTTGCAGCAAAGGGAAAAGCACGCCAGAAATGCTTAAAAGAAGTGATTGACGTGGTTTTGTGGTGTTTAGAATCACAGGATAATTTATGCTAGAACATTTATTAGCTGGAATTGATGCTCAAACCTCTGGTTTTAGTTCAGGTGGCTCCCTGACAAGGCAGATACCAGAAGGGAGGTCACACTTGGAAAGGTCACAACCGCCTGGCACGGTCTGTAACACCTTTGTACAAAACCCTAGAGGCTGGAGCTGAATCCCCTTTTTAAAACGTGTCCATAAGGACATCTGGGTGAAACCTTTGCTTTCCTCTGCCTTCCCTTCAGGGTGAGCTGCTCCCAGCTCCCTGCAGAGCCAGGCCTGGGCTATGGAGTGTCTCCTGCTTGTAAAATGCTGCTGGAGGTGCCAGTCTCTCAAAACTGTGTCCTAACCCCACTAAAAGCTGCCTTGCACTCTGTTTTGCGTGCAGACAATGTACAAAGCCAGCCAGGAGAGCGAGTGCTATGTCATAGATGCAGAGGTGCTAACTCACGACGTCCCCTACCACGATTATTTCTACACCATCAACCGCTACACGTTGACTCGTGTTGCCAGAAACAAAAGCCGACTCAGGTACCTCTCCTGGGGGGGAAAAAGCACCTCTGGGAGGGGATTTTGCTGTTAGGGTGTGTTGGGAGGGGTTTGGGGGGGCTGTTTGTGCTGTTGCTGGGTCACCCCTGTCACAAGGAGCGGGATTTTCACCTGCTGGGGTGACAAGGAGCAAACATCAGGCGTGGAGGAGTCACAGCCCCATCAGGGAGAGGATTTACAGATTTTCTTGCCTCCTTCTTGGACGCAGGGGTTCGCAGAGCCCTTTATCACACGAGATAAGCAGCAGGACGTACTTCTGGGGCTGTGCTTGGGGGGAGAAGCAGAGGAATTGGGTATCAGGCACAGCTACATCCTTGTGACTCTGTGTGACTTCAATAATGATAACCTAAATGTCTGCCAAATGACCAAATGTCCGTGGAGTACTCTTGGGAGAGGCTCTTCCTGCCTTTGGAAAGACTTTTCCAGCAGTGCTTCTCCTCTGGAAACACGAAGGGCTGAGAGCATTCCAGAAATAACAGTGTGCATGATTTCCTGTATTCACAGTGACAAAGATAGTGAGTTGATGTCACCCCCAGGAAGCAAAAGCAGATTGTCCCTTTTCTCCTGACAGGGTTTCCACAGAATTACGCTACAGGAAACAGCCTTGGGGGCTGGTGAAGTCCTTCATTGAGAAGAATTTTTGGAGTGGCCTGGAGGATTATTTCCGTCATTTGGGTAAGGGTGGCAATGACAGTGGCAGTTGTGTTTCCCTGGGATGGGCAGCGTGATCCAGCCTCGGAGAGGCTCATAAAAGGGGCTACCAGAGCATCTGTTGGTTTTACCTGCTGGAATTTAAGGAATTAGTATGTGGGACTCTCTTAGACTTCTAGAAAACAACTTCGGAAAGCAAGTTAGTGATCAAAGATCTTGGGCAACTTAGGCTTACTGTGACATTTTTCTCATAAACACTTATTGACTCAGGCTGAGAGCCATTTGTGTAAAGACAGAGTCATATTCTGTGGTTTCTATACATGGACAGTGGGTTCTGTTAATTCTAGCTCAAAAGAATTTAACTGGAAATATTTAGTAGGATAATCTAATAAAAAATTAGATATAAATAGAAAAAAATTAGATAAAAAAAAAATTAAAAAAGAGCACATTTTGCCTTAGCTACCTACAGATTTATGTAGTTTATGTAGGATATCAGGGCATCAAATCCTGCCAGGCAGTGTGGGGTGAAGGTTTGGCCAAGCTGTGAGGAACGTGGGGCAAAAATCTCTCCAGCTGTGCCAACTTTTTGGGCCCAGCAGCTGCCCTTAGAGAGCTTAAACCTTTCTCCCTGCAAAGCCACAACCCTCACTGCTCCTCTTGGTGCCGCAGAGAGCGAGCTGACCAAAACAGAGAGCTCATACCTGGCCGAGGTGCACAGACAATCCCCCAAAGAGAAGGTGAGCAAGCAATCCACGGTGCGGCGGAGGAAACGCGCTCACACCCACCTGCGCGTGCCTCACCTGGAGGAGGTGCTCAGCCCTGTCACCACCCCCACGGACGAGGAGGTGGCACATCGCATCAAGCANGGATGGTTTTGGAAATGAGGTAGACACGGTTAAAGAGGTAAAAGGGTGATGTCTGGTTGGGCTTATTTGAAACAGAGGTTAGATGAAGTTCAGAGAATAAAAAGCAGTTATATTCATTGAAGGCCTTCAGGTGCATTTAGGGTACTCACAGCCCACCCAGGGGCTACACCCAAAATGGACAGCAGGTCACAGTTTTATCCATTTGCATATCGAGGTTTAAT
>VZRM01008250.1:254019-272548 GCA_013397955.1 Grantiella picta
GTTTGCTCCCCAATTCACTGCTGTTTACATATCTTGGGCTCTGGGACAGTGAGGTGTCCTTGAGGTTTGAGCTCAGAGAGGAATTGTTTTGTCTAAAAATGAGAGAACAGAAGCTCAGCACCCTAGATGGAGCCCAGAGTTATACACTAAAAATTACAGGATGTCAGATACACGAAAAATATAGAAGCTAAAATCCTAAGGCATCAAGAGTTTTATTTCAGTATTTTAATAGGATCTGAGATGCACAGCTCTTCAAGGTGGAACACACTGAGACGTACACACCATATAGTGCACATGCAATTTTTATGGACTTTGCAAATTAGCACATCTGTCTAAAATTCCCCAATAAGAAACTTAATAAATGAAGTTATGTCCCCCTGTTTTAAAACATCCCACCCCCGAATGAGGGTAGAGCTTATTTAACAAAATATGTTTTAGAGAGAAGATTTCAACCAAGGTTGAAACCTCGAGTTTTTGATAGCATAGAGCTCTCTGGCTTCTTGCTGTGGATGTTTGGTCTTTCTGCCTTGCAGAACCCCAAAACTAATTTAGAATATTAGATACAAAAATTCCAAGCATGTAGGTTAAGGGTCTAGAGGATACAGAGGACGTATAAAAGGTATAAAAATGTATAAAAGGGTATATAAAATGTACAGAAGGGTATATAAAAAAGGCAAACGTCATCAGGCATCAGAAGAACAGGGGCTTTGTCAGAGAGGAGCAGGGAGGCTGTGTTGGGTGAGGAGGAGGGGTGGAGGATCGAGGGTTGCCCTTCCCAATTTCTCATCCCAAATGCATCCCACCTGCTCAGGTTCCACTCAGACACGGCACATCCCCGAGGAGAGCCCCAGTGGCTTCCACCTGCAGAGTGTCTCCAAGCTGCTCCTTGTCATCAGCTTCGTGTAAGTGATGCGTTTTTTCTATTTTCCTTCCCAGTCAGCCCGTAAACATTTTTGGTTTTTCTGTGTTCCTCGAGCTCTGTGCTCCCTTCTCTCCTTCCCCCTTGGTTTTGCCCTTGTTTTAGCCAAACATGGGCTTTGCAGAGCTGTTCTGGGAGTCCTAAAGGCAGCTCTGGGACCTTCTGGGACAATGACAATGACAATGACAATCATTTCAGGGACAGCTGTGCAAGGAGAGTGAGGCAATACCTACAAGAGAAGAAATCCAGCAAGTATGAGCGTTTTTTTTTTTTTCTTAATTTATTTTTTATTGCAGGGACTCAGTTTAGAGATTTTCAGCGGCACACAAAAACTCTGTGTGTGGGGGCAATTTAAAATAAGTGATTGAATTGGTGACAAACGAGCTGCTCCCAAGGACAATGACTGTGCAAAGCTCTCTGGGAGTCACTGTGCTACCACAGCAGGGTTCAGTGTCTGTGAGGAGCCTGTCACATCTTTCCTTTTCTTCATATCTGGGCAGCAATTCTGATGAGAGGTACAGCCAGGAAACAGCTGGATTTTTCAGAGATGATTTCTGCAAAATAAGGAGAGAAACACCTGAAGCACGGGAGATTGATTTCATTAGCTCAGCAGCAAGAACTGTTTGGTTTGGGTGACTTCCCTGCCACACCTCTCAGGGCTGGTAGCCTTGGGCTGGGATGTGTGCTCCAAGTGAGGTGGGAATTGGCCCCTCGTGTCCCTGTGGCTCAGTTTAATGCCTAAAATCAATGTATTTCCTGCTCTTCTGCCCTTGGGCTCACAGCAGGCTTCATTCAGTGCTGGGTGGGTGCTGTGGAGCAGTCCAAAGCACTGATCCAGGCTTTTCTGGCTTGGGCTCAGCTTTTCCTTGAGCTCCACCAGCTTTTTAGCAAGGTGGGGAAAAGCTGGGATTTAGGGAGTGAAATTAGAGTTCAAGTTGAGCTCCTTTCTGTTTCTGAACACAGGGGTTTGCAGCACAGCCAGCCAGTGATAAATGAGGTGGTGTAAAGCACTGTCGTGATAAGAAGATAGTAAAAAATACAAAAGCTTTATGCCAATGTCTCCTGACAGCTCCACTGGGGTCAGAGAGCCCTCTGTGATGTTTCCAGAATACTCCTCTGGCCAGTTGCCATCCGCCTGACTGAACTGGTCATAGTGGGCCATTCTTCCAGCAAAATAGCTGCACTGTTCAGAGACAGGCACCAGCCTGGCATTTTGGAATGCAGTCCCCAGGAGGGGAGTAAATGGCCCTGTATGGAATTTTGGAATCCATTCCCCAGGAGGAGAAGAAGTGGCCCTGTGTGGAATTTTGGAATCCAGTCCCAATGCGGGGAGGAAATGGCCCTGTATGGAATTTTGGAATCCATTCCCCAGGTGGAGAGGAAATGGCCCTGTATGGAATTTTGGAATCCATTCCCCAGGAGGAGAAGAAGGGCCCCTGTGTGCTGCTGGGGATGACAGAGCAGGGCAGGACCCAGGCAGGGCGCGGCTGTGGTGTGTTCCCAGTGCCAGGGGGTGACATGGGCAAGGCTGGATGTGAACTCTGCTGTGCCAGCAGCTCAGCTGAGGGACCTTCACCACAGTGCAGGCACACAGATCCCTGTCTGTCCTTCCTGCCTCTCCTCCCTCTGCTCCTTCCTTGCTGCCCTGCGCCTCCTGCTCTGTCTGAGCCTCCTCCTCTCAGCCCAGTTGCTCCTGTTTGTGTCACTCTGTTTCTAACCTGCAGCTGCTCCGTCTTTTCTCTTCCCTGCTCCCATTAGGATCTGTTTCAGGTACTGTCTCTCTCTTTTTTGACCTCTTTACTCTCCCATTTCCCTCCCTTTCTCTGCATTCAGCACATCCACTCACCCAGCCTGTTCTGTCTCAGCTGTCATCTGGCTGCCTGTCTCTCCTGCCTCACACATTTCTTCCACGAGGTGAAGTTTTGGGTGCTCACTGATTAAATTCCCACTCACAGCATGGACTGGGCCTCAGACACCTTCCTGGGTGTTTTCCCCAGGCGTTCCTGGCGAGAAATGAGCTACAAAATGCTCCTAAACTGACAGAGTTCTCTCTTTTTCTTGCAGTCTGGTGCTGCTGGTCATTCTCAACATGATGCTGTTCTACAAGCTCTGGATGTTGGAGTACACCACGCAGACACTGACGGCGTGGCAGGGCCTGAGGCTGCAGGAAAGGTACAGGCAGAAGGGTTTTTCCTTCTTTTTTATGGATATTGGAAGCTTTCCCAGCTCACCAGAGCTCTGGGCTCTCATTTTTGGGGTAAAGCAGGTGAAGCTGAAGGGCCATAAGTTGAAGAGCAGAGTTAAGGCTATTCTTCTTCTTCCCAACATCCCAGGGAGCAGAGGATGCTCTGTGAATAAATGTTTAGCAGTTTTGGGCCAAGGTGGTCATTTCCCCTCTTTTGATGGCCAAACTTCCCTCTGTGTGGAGAGCAGAGTCTTGGAAAGATTCCTCTGTACTCAGAGGAGAATTTGGGGCTGTGATACACACTCTGCAAGGTTTGTGTTTCGGAAGGTGTGAATCCAGGTATCAGCAGGGTATCCTGCCTGAATGGTCTATTTTTAGAGGCTGAGAGCATCCTGAATCCACTTGTCTGAGGTGGGTTTGTCCCAGTTTGTCCCTATTTTGGAGTCCCAGTTGTTCCCTTGCTACACTGGGCCTCACTTTAAGCATTCATAACTACCATTGTGTTGGATTTTTTTGCTCCATTTGTGTCATTTCTCCTGATTAGGAAAGGGAATTATTACCTCCCACCTAACAGCCCTGCTGCTTCCCCATGGATAGATACTTTCAGTGATTACAGATACTTCAAGTGGTTTTATCTTCCTCTGGTACTCTTGGTGTTTATTTAAACTACTCCAGCAGTATTTAAGTGCAGAACTTATGTCCTGTTTGCACAGTGTAATGTGCAAGGGCTGGAATTATCTGGGTGTCTCCATGTGGGTAATATCTGTGTTGTAGCCACAATTGCTGTGGAAGGATCTGAAGCCATCCAAGCACCTGCAATGCTTCCATCTGCCCTGATTCCACTTCTCTTTTGGGGGGTTTAAATGGGTCTGAAGGGAAGGGCTTGATACCTGCAATGGAAAAGAGACCAAATGCAGCTGTTCCTCACAATAGAAATAGAGAATTCTAATTAATAGGAATTCCTCACAGAGGTTCCTGTGTAAATGACATGATTTGGTGTACAAATCTGTCCACAATTACTCGATTTTAATTTAAAACCACATTTAATGATATGATTTTGTGACTCTTGCTGTGTTTTTCTGGCAGGTTGCCCCAGTCTCAGACAGAATGGGCCCAGTTGCTGGAGTCCCAGCAGAAGTACCACGACTCAGAGCTGCAGAAATGGCGTGAGATCATCAAATCCTCCGTGATGCTCCTGGACCAGGTGAGGCTGCAGGGCTCCAGGCAGGGCTACCAGGGGGTCACCGTGGCCTCCCAGTCCTGCTCCCCATCCTTCAGCATTCCCAGCTTCCACCAGAGTCCCCCAGGTGTGTCAGTTCCTTTAGATCCATCTCCTGGTGGTGATGGGGAGTTCAGGGTGCCACGGCTGCTCTCTCACATCAAAGGGTCCCTGCCGGGCAAGGAGAGAATCCTAGAAGGACAAAAAGCTTGTTTTGGCACGTTTTGTATCTAATCTCTGTCACCCCAGTTCGGAGAGCAAACTGGTTCTATCTCAACCCTGGATTTCCATGCAGGTTACGTGGAGGAAGAGGAAGCACAAAGGCAGGAATTTCAGTGTGTGCTGCCTAAAAATACATGGGGCTGCTGAGAACATTGTCCAGAAATGAGAGCTGCTTCCTCATGAGTCCCTAAATGAGAGCTGCTCTCCCCTAAGGAGAGAGAATCCCCTGTTCTCTGCTCACCCCTTTTCTGGGAGAACATTCCCAGTCCCCATTGTCACATCCCAGCCCTGACTTCCCACTCCCAAAACCACAATAACGGTATTGATACTTCACAGGGGAAAAAATTCCCAAGTTTTCTCCTCCACAGTGGAGAAATCTCTTGTCTTGCAGATGAAGGACTCACTAATAAATCTCCAGAATGGCATCGGGTCCCGGGACTTCGGGTCAGATCCAGAGGAGAAACGGAAACGTTTCCATTGACAGGCAGGAATGCAGGAGGCCAGAGGACGGTGTGCAATATGTGTAAATAGGANCTCTCCCAGCACTGAGGTGTGCACTGCTCCTCTGTAATATTCCTGGCTGTTTGTCTGTCTGTCTGTTTCGTTTCTGTTGTTTCAAAGGGAAGCATCAGTGTGAGTGCCCCTGCCCTGTCCCTGTCCCCCCCTGCACATGGAGGTCCCTGCTTCACTCTGTTTATCTCCAAAAGGGGACACTGTCACCTCCCTGACCTTGCTGGCTTCAGGGCACAGAGGTTTTGGCAATCACAGTCGATCCCTTGCAAAACTATTCCACGTTTGGAGAGGAGGAGGAGTTGCTGTGGGTCTGTGGAGGGCAGATCCCCCTGGCAGGCCGAAATTTGGGGCAGAAATTTGCTGTCAGGGTGGCCAGGCTGGCTCAGAGAGCAGAGCACAGAGCGTGGCTGAGCTGCAATCCTCCCACAAACACCAATTTGCTGCCTGCTGATGCTGCAGGGAGGGAAGGGGAGGGTGGGGAGGGCAGCGTGTGCCTCCCAGAGCCACCCCTGTGACAGTGTCCCCTTTGCCTGTGCTGCAGCTTTCTGTGTGCTTGGGCCCCTGAGCCATCCCTGTGCTGCATCACTGCTGGAATCACCACGGTGGGAGGACACAAATCGAGAAAGAAACCCAAAATTAGTGTTGATTTGCAACCACTCCCACTACCTGGCTCAGCAAATCTCCTGTTCACTCACCCAGCCCCTGAATTGTAAAATCTGGGGGAAAACAACAGCTTCCTTTCCTTGCCTGGGCTGAATTTATATCATTTTATCTATGCAGCAACAGCCATCACTGTGGATATTTACATAACTGCATCTGTAGAGAAACAAAGCTTCCAAAAATCCAGGAGAGGTCAGGAAGGGTCACAGGGACCAAGGGAGGGAAGGAAAAAGGGACCATCGGAAGGTGGCAGGACAGGGCTGGGTGTGAGGCACTTGGGCAGTGAAGATTGGCCCTGGGAGTCAGCCAGGTGCTGGAGCTGCACTAAAAAAAATCCAAAGTGCATTTTCAGGTGTTCTGGGGGATAATTCCAGACTCCATGAGCAGCCAGGCGAGGAGGAGGAGCAGGGAGGCTGTGCAGTGCACGAGCTCCACTGGTTGGGATCCAGGCTGCTTCTTGGAGTGTTTAATTAATGCTTTGCCATCACCCAGCCAGGTATTTGAGGGGAATGTGAAGCCCACTTTGTCCAGCACTGGGGTTTTTCCACCTTCTGGCTGGCAGGAAGGAGGCAGCTGCACGTTCCCAGTTTGGAAATGGTGCAATTGCAGCTCCTCCATTGCTGCAGAGGGCAGTGAAGAGAGAACACCAGGGTGAATAATTGCTCTGACATCATTCTCTGCCAGGAGTATCCTCAGTGGAGTCTAAGGAAAAGCCTCTCGAGCTCCCACTTGCAGATTAGGGAAAGGTAATGGATGTAGGAATAACCTGCTGATTTCTCCCAGCCTGCCTGCAACCTCCAAGTGTTAAACATGCCCCACACCAAACCCACATGTGAAGGAGCCTGGATGAAGCCAGGTTATCAAAAAGACATTTCAGACTGTGAAAGCAAAGTCCAGCTGGGGAAAACCGGGGAGTAATGTGTATTTATGACTATTTATTTAATTTAATGCTGCTGACTACTGTATTGCTCCCTGCCTTTTTTGCAGTGAGGCTGCTGAAATGGCTGCTGCTCAATGAAAATGAGGTGCTAGGGCCCGGGAAGGGCATTCTGTGGCTCCTTTTCCCCCCTGTGACTTGCCAGACTGTCCCAGAGTCCCTTTTCCCCCTGAGCCACTCCCACAGTTACTGAGCACACAAAATTCCCCTGCTGCTGGAATTTCCCTTCTCTGGAATTTAATTCCAAGCAGGAATTAAATCCTCCAGCAGGATGACACGGAGGAATGCCTGGGATTCACCTTGCCCATGCCAGGAAAGGAAAAATACACACTGAAAGAGAAACCTGGAATGTCAGGTTCTCCTCCACCTGGCTGGGAGGGTTTTGTACATGGAGGGATGGAGACAGAGAAATCAGAGAGGGTCACAGCTAAATGCTGCTGATCAGAATTGTTTCTCACCAATTTCACATTATCTTTGTCAGATAGATTTCCAGATTTCCAGCTGCAGGCTCAGGATGTTCCCTCGGGCTGAGCCCCAGAGACAGAACTGCACAAGCTCTGCTCAATTATTGTCAGGCCAGGCAGCTGTAGCAACTCAACTTTAATATTTGTCCTACCTGCACATCAAACTGGGTTTTTAAGCTGTTTGACACCTACCCTGACACTCAGCAATGTTCAATTATTTATTAAGAGCACAGGGCTGGTGGGCACCAACCACAGCCTGGTGTCCTTCACACTGAGGGAGGTTTCTCTTTGAGGACTTAGGGTTTTTTTTTTTTCCCTGCTTATTTCTTTTTCCCACTTGGCAGCCAGCCTGGCTTGTAGTTGGATGGAATTCACAATCTTTTATTGCCTCTCAGTCTCTCACAGTAGTAATAAAAAGGGGAAAAGCAAGGTGTTAAAGGCACTAAGGGTGAGGGCTTAAACAACACCTTGGAGTGTTTTCACTTCCTCTGGAGAGCTGGGATGGGAATCAGCTGCTGATCAATCCCAGCTGACAGGTTAGCTCCTCCTGGAGCCAGAGACAATTTTGGATTACATTTCCTGGAGGGATCAGTGAGACTTTCTAGGAGTGAGAGGCTGAGCAAGCTGAATAATGTTACAGAGGGTGGTGTTTCCCTCAGCACTCCCAGCCAGGGCAGGGTTTTGCTTCTCCCCTTGCTCCCCTGTGCCAGAATTCCCACATTACTCCATTCTTCCCCCAGCAGGTGCTTCCAGTCTGACCCTTCCACCTGCACATCTGCTGGCCTTTGATTTGCAGGATCTGAACAATGAAAAAAAAGGGGGATTTTTTTTTTTTAATTTTTTTAAAGGCATTTTGCCAGCCAAGCAAAGTAATGGCAACAGCTTGTAGCATAATTCCTGCCAAGGAAGATGCTTCCTGTTGGGAGGAGGGAGGAGGAGGAGCAGAAGGTTCTGATCCACCAGTTTGTGACATTCTCACTGATCTGAGCTTGGTCCAACCTCACCTCTGACAAATCCACAGCTGGTGCTTGTCTTAGAGCAGTTCTGATATCTGGGAGGTGTGGATTTGGGTCCTGGATAAGCTGCTGTGCAACCAGGCATTCCTAAAGTAGATACCAGACGTATCTAGTGTGGCACCTGCCTGTAAGGTCTGTGAAGGACCAAAACCCAGGTCACTGCAGGTGGTGAGATGGCCAAAGCAGGGGCACTGCTGGGTCTGCACATTCCAGGAAAAAAAAAAGGAAAAATAAAAGATAGAAAGGCACCTGCAGTGGGAAGGAGAGGAGAAAGCTGTGCATTAACAGGATAACGATGCTTTTTAGCTGCTCTGCACTTCAAGCTCTCTTCAGTCAGAAAACCTTGCTATTAACTCACGCTAACTGATACTAAATCCTTCCTGGCTCCCTCGAGTTCTTTGGGAGAAGAGAAGGAAGGCACACGAATTTGATCTCCCCTGAGCTGCCTGTTCTGCTGCATTTACAGCCAGCTCTGACACCTGACCCTGCCTGGATGCTTCTCTTAAAAAAGAGAAACCTTAGGGATAGGAAACGTCTTTGGTGTAATATGACCCTGAATTGGAAGAGGAAAGGTTTCAAAGCGCAAGGCTTTGCTGGATTTGGAGCCCTGAAGGCACAAAACTGCCTCTGAAATAACAGTGCAGGTATTGGGATATCCTCTCTAGGAATGCTGATCCTGGAATGCTAATCTGTGTCCTTATCAGGCAGCTCCAGCAGCTCACCTGGCTGTAGATAAGGACAGACTTTTCACCCTCCTTGACTCCTCAGCACTGTCCAGATAGCCACACAGGAGCTTTTTCTTACCTTGATGCAAGAAGGTAGAAGTTTCATTTCCAGAGAGTGGCTGGAGACACTTTTGGTCTGAGTGAGACCTTTAGGGTTTGCTCTGGTTGCTGCAGCAGCTGTTCCACCCAGGAGCTCTGTGTCAGTCAGCACCTGCTCCTCCCAGTGAGCACAGAAACGAGCCAATTCCTGACTTAGAGCTGGAACTTCCTGGTTCCACATTGCGCAGAAAATCAGTCTTAAAATCACTGTTTAAAGCAGCAGGGCCTGGCTAGGGGGGCAGCTCTGTCCTGCTGCCAGCGCCCAGCTCTTGCCAGATCAGTGCTTTCTGCACTGCCTGCTCAGCTCCAGGGGTTCTCCCCACGGGATCTGTGGCAGGCTGCCACCAACAGATCTCTCCATGGCACAGCCACGTGCAGTCTGGCTTAGTCTTCTCAGTCGCAGCACCACTTGAAACACCTGGCAGGGGCTTGCTTAAAACACAGCTCAGAGCAGAGGGCTGAGAGCAAAGTCCCCGAGGGAATTGGCTCACAGAACACTGTGTCAGTGTGGTTCCTGTGCTGATTTCCCAGCCCATTCCCCCACAGGACACGCTCTGACCTCTGTGCTTTGCAGTCTCTCCTGCACGAGTCTTTCTGTGCCATAAAATCTTCCTTTTTCTAGACGTGCACACTGGCCAAATAATCTCCTCGTGTCTTGGGCGACTGCTGCTTGAGGCCATTCCCTGACCTAGGCAGACAGCATGGGCTTCTCTTAGCATGGATCTGTGGCATGCCATGCCCTCCTCCTCTCCCACACGTTTTGCAGTGCTTGCTATGGCTTTTCCCTGTCCCCTCCCACCTCTGCTGCTGGACAATCATTCCCTGTGTCATAGATGGTCTGACCTGGTGCTGTCCCTGCCTGCCTTCCCCTCCCGCAGTCTGTATGCTCTTCAAGTGAATGTGTTTTGTTTTATTTTATTTTATTTTATTTTATTTTATTTTTTTCAGTAGGGAAAAGGACTTCCTTCTGCTGAAGGAATTATATTTGCACATGGCTCGGGGAGGTTCCTCCTCCGGCCGTTTCTGTTACCTCACTCATTTAGGCCAATTCCATTGCTAACGTTAAAGGCCACCTTCCCCAGCCCGAACTCCGAGGGTAGGTAGGGAACAAACCCCGATGTGCAGCCGCGTGGTCACATCCCTGCTCTGCTCCTGGTGCAATTAGGGTCACAGCTTCATCCAGCAGAGAGGTGGAGCCTGTGCCATGCACGTCATCCCCATCTCCGCAATCCCAGCTCCCGGAAAATGGCACTGGGAGAGCAGGGATGGAAGCACCGACCTGGCTCTGGGCTGGACGTGGAGGGAGGGAAGAGCAGCAGAGCAGTGGCAGCGCCACAACCTCCCAGGAGTGGCCTGGCGTGGCTCTGGGACTGCACCATTCCCGTGGGGTTTCATCTCCCACCGCGCGCTCCAGGGCTGCATAAAGCTGCTAAACACCCGGAGCGCGTTCTCCCCGCGTGGATCCTGCAATTCCCGCGCTCGGCTGCTGATGAACGAGGCTCTCCTCCTCTCCTCAGCAGGTCCTACAACCAGCACTTCCCTCCTGGAATGCCCTCTGGAGCCCGGGAAGCAGGGGGCTGTTGGCTGAGGTGACTCTGGGGTGGGTGGGGGAAGGATTGTGGGTTTGTTTTAGGAGTTGTCCCGACTGTCAGAAACTTTGCGCTGTGCGCAAAAAAATGAAAAAAAAACAAAGCCCCGCGGTTCAAAAATGATACTGGAACGTAGGAATTGTACAGGCTCTGCAGCCAAACTCCGTGTAAGTAGTTAGTACCATGGAAGTATGGTATCAATTAAAAAATCTATCCAACAACCAGCGTGCCTCTTGGTTCTTTTTATTATCCTGCCTGTTCTGGATTCTCCTCTGTCAGTGCAAACACACAGAGAGAGTCTTTGCCAGGACCATCTCTTCCAGGTCTTGAAAAATCACTAATTTTGTAATTATTATTCTTTTTCCTGCGAGATTCTTGAGCAAAACTTTGCACCCCTTTTCCTCCAGCTTGGAACACCTCGTGGCAATGGTCACCTCTGTCTGCAGGAATCGGAAAAGTGAAAGATCTGTCTGAAAAACCAGCATCTTCAGAAGATGCCTGTGGGACATGGGGAGGTGCAGGACAAGGGACGACCCTTCTTTACCACCTGAGGTAGCTCTCAAGAAGTCCTTGGTTTCTCTCCTTTTTTGATTGAACAGGGTGACACCAGAGGGTTATCCGTGGTTCACAGGGGCTGAGGAGCAGAGCTGAAGTGGGAGAGAGGTGTCCTAAAAATCCCCATGGGCTCAATGCCGTGTAACTCTCAATCCCAGAGTTACAACCCAATCCCTCCTCTGTTGAGTTTAGGATTCTGCCAGGCAAACTGGGATAGGGAAAAAGATGACATCCAGCTGAATTCAAAGCGGAGCTGCTTGGATATTCCCTTGGACATCCCGTTTGGATATCAGGTTTTAGGGAACTGATGCCCAGACTACAAGTGAGCTTCATGTGGAAAATGTGCTCCCTTTGCCAGGCTTGGCTCTGGATTTGGGAGCAATCCTACTACGAAGACTGCACTGGATATTCTAAAGTTGACACCCACTCTAAAAAAAAGGAATTTTGAACAAGTGCCAGTTGGGAATCTGGCCTGGGCCTGACTTACAAATGGGGTAATTTCTGTGATTTTAGCAAACACATAAAAAGCAGCAGAGCAAAGCAGAGGGGATTCTGTAGGTGGGGAGCATGCCTGGAGTCACAAGCACTTTGGGAATACTTACAAGAGGTCAGTGGAGCAAAATTCTGTCAACTCTGGCAAAGCAGCACAGGCTCCATTGCAGCAGGGATGTCACAACCTCTGCCATACAACAAACCCAGATCTTCCCCACTTTGTCTCAATTCCACCCTGGCCAACGTTTCTGCCTTTTCCCCCCTTCCAATCCCAGCTGTTGAGCTCAATTTATCTACACCGAAGGGCAGAAAACAAATTTTACTCTGTGCAACCCTCTGAAAAGGTAAATTTTCAGGGGCAAAATGGAATTTCCAGTGTGATTCCTGGGCAGCAGGGGATCATTTAGGATGAACACAGGCTTTTCACACTGGTGATTAATCACCCCAAGAGAGAATTAGGATTAACTGAGGAAAATGGGTGTTTTCTGTCTGTCCCTCTAGATGGTGCTGCTGCAGCACCAGAGAGCTGTCACAGTGATAAAAACTACAACCATTTTACTGCCATCCTGTGAGGGCTTTGCATCCTATTTATTCCTCCTGCCTACCAGCATGAGGCTGCCTGCCTTTCTGGGGTTTCCCAGAACCAGGTGGATCCCATTCCTGGTCCTGCTGCCCTGCCAGCTGTTCCAGGATGTGGCTCTGCAGGTTCCTCCTCGCATGGAGCAAACCTGCTGCAAGGAGCTGAGGGTTTTGACAGCTGATAAATGAAAGGGGATTTTTATACTTACATTGTCCTCTTTCCCAGAGCAGGAATGCTTCATTCAGGATCTAAATTCCCTCCAGAAGAAAGTATGAACATGGCACAGGTTTCTGTCCTCCCTACCACACACTTTTCAATTCTAGTGCATTACGGTCTTCACCCTACTCTGCTTGTGCATGGACAGCCCAAAACCCAGAGTGACGTAATTAACTAATTAAATTCCTCCTGTTTTAACCCCAATAAATCTGCTTGGGCCACAGGACGTGGTGGAATAACCCCCTAAGGGAGCCTCATCGGCAATCCCGCAGCTCAGAGCAGCGTGCCATACATACCCTTAACCTCTGCAATGGAGAAGGAGCACGTTTAGCAAATAAAGGTGGCGGTGAGAGCAGCTGAGAAGTGACAGGTAACATTTACAAAGCCATCGAGGCGATGATGGAACCGAAACTCGGGAAGGAGCCGTGCTGCCCACACCCCTGTGCTGTTCACTTGAGCAGAAGAGTCCTTCAGCAGTGGGCTGGCAGCTCAGGTGGGGTCACGGGACCAAAGGCAAGGCTGTACAGAGTCCAAGGCAAATGGGAGAGAATTTACACTTCCCCATGGTTCCTCCCGACGGCGCAGAGCTCCCCTCAAACCTGGCTGGTTTGGCATGGTCCTTCTGTCCTCAGAGCCCCTGCAAGGGAGAGAATTCCTCTTGGAACTCACCAGAGTGAGGATCGCAACAGAATCAGCACGGGAGGTGAATGGGAGTTTGGAAGATGCAGATTTTAACCTTTAGCACACAAAAACTCCTTCCTAGAAGAGTTTCCTTTGGAGATAGAGCCCTCACAGTCCTCATGGGCACAGCTGCCCTTCTCCAGGGGAAAGTTAAGATTCCCAACTCCACAGGAATGGGCAAAGGAGGTGTGATGACATCATGGCCTGAAGGTGAACGTGTTGGTTTGGGGGTTCAAGCAGGACAAGCACACCCCCAACTAAAGTCACCTGTGTTCCTCTAAGGTCATTGGGAAGCTCCAGAGGAGGAGCAGAGCCACATCCCAGCCATCTCCAGCCCCACGACAGGGAGGCTGAAGGGTGGGCAGACACAAGCAGTGGTCAGGTGTCTCCTCATCACCCACCTTGGTGCCGTTCGCTCCACTGACTCCTCTCTGCTACTCCTCCACAGGCACAGGACAGTTTTCCTTGTTTTCTGACGGAATCGCAAGATAGTCTGTCCTGTAGTTGGAGGGAAGGAGGAAAGCACACAGTATAAACCCTAGTTTGGGTGAACTCAGCTTTGCTGGGTTCCTGGAAGTCCCTGAGGTAACAAAGGTCACCTGTAGAAGATGCTCAGGGTAGGAAATTCCCCTTGGCACAGGAGCAAACACCTTCCCTGCTCTAAAATCCTACACATCAGCCTTCCTACTGTACAGAGTGCTCTAATCCAGGCCAAGTGTGGGGAAAGATGGGAATGGGCTAGGATGGAACCAGACCTTCCAGCAGACCATCTCCACCATCCAAACCAGACCCCCTGGAATGCTGTTCACTCCCTCCCTGGCATGTGGTGCAAGAGGACTGTCTCTCTGTTCCTAACCACTGCCAGGATTTTGGACAGAGCAAACATTGACCAGACCATGTAATAGCAAAGTTTAATCTTGCAGTCTGCTCCGGGACATGTGAGGAACCCTGGCAGGACAGAACAGCTCTCATCTCCAGAGGCTCCACACTTACGCGTTTTCCTGGGCAGCCTCCTCTGCCTTGGAGACTTTCCTGTAGCAATAGACCATTTCAATCAGCAGCCACAGAGTGAGGAAGACCAGCAGAATGTACATCATAATTTCTGAGATGACGGAGGTGAAGTCTTCTCCAGCTGTGAATAAAAGGAAATGACTTCTGATCATTTTCAAGCAGCTCCAAGGGCACTTTCCACCCTTGTGCCACCCTTCCTAACCCACCAGAGATATCCGGGTGCCTTTAGGCTGGGAGGAGGGCAAAAGAAATGGGCACTCAGCCTTTATTTTTTTCTCCATTTCACCATTCTTTCTGCAATTCCAGCTGCCCCTCATCTGGGCAATTTCCATTTTGATTCACTCTGAGAATCAATATTGCCTTCTCCTGTCAGGGATCCAAAGCAGCTCCCAGAGATCCTCCCACAGTCAGGATAACGCAGCAACAGGCAGGGATCGCAGAGCTTGTCTCCAGCGGGATCCAACACGCACAGCCAGCGGGGCATCCTGTGCCACCCCCGCATCCTCCCGGATTGCTCACCTAGCTCATCCTCACGCTCTGTTTCCTCCCCGTGCCCTACTCGCTGGTGTTGCTCGGCTCTGCTGTGCCGCCGGCGATCTGTAAGGGATCAAAACCCCGAGGTGCTTGTGGGGGAGAGGAAGAACAGGGCAGACAAAAGGGCTGGAAGCCCTGAGGACAGCAGGTTTCCCACTGGTTTGTGACACGCCAGGATTGCAGCACCGAGCCCAGCAACACCACGAGGAGCAGGAAGAGCTCTACAGGAGCACTACAAGGGAAGGAGGAGAAGCCAGGGACTAGCAGCAAAATGGAGAATGAGTCGTTGTTCCAGGAGGGAGGGGGCGGCAGCAAGGAAACGCTGCGGCTCGCTGGGAAGGGCTGTAACATCCCAGAGCCGCCACGGGAGGAGCTGGAAACCTCTGCGTGCGCCTGCCCAGCTGTGCCCAGCTGTGCCAGGCTCTCCGTGCCTTCCCACCATCACACACAACCAGCCTGCCCCTAAAACATCCTCCAGCCACCAACCAAGGTTTTTCCTCCCGAGTCCTGCGCGGTGTTTGCCACTGACAAAACTCCGAGCCCTCTCCTGCCGTGCGGTGACAAACTCCATCCCCGGGTGACAACACCCCCGGGCAGGGACAGCACCCAGCACCTCCCGGCAGCCCTTCCTACCCTCCTCCACCACGGTGAGGTGGATGAGCCGGGAGCTGGTGAAGAGCGGCCGGTGGATCTCGAACTCGAACTCGCGGGTGATGTTGCAGGTGTAGATGCCCGAGTCGTTGAGGGTGACGTTCAGCACGGTGATGGACACGTCCTGCATGTCTTTGCTCCCGTTCCACTGGATCCGGCCGCTGAAACGGCTCGGGAACTCGTGGTTGGTTTTCCTGTACTCGTAGATCTGTGAGGGAATGGGAATGGTTGTGGTTAATCACGGCGTGAGGCAGGGGCAGCAAATCCCTCCAGCTACACCAGGGAGGCTCTGAGCTCCCCTGGTAACAGCAGCTATTCGTGTGCCATCAGCCTTCGCCTCAAAATATCAGGAGAGATAGAAGACAATGTCTAGATAGGAGACAAAGACAGATATCAACAGACAGGAAAAAGGAGTTTTCAGAAATCCAATGTCTCCATCACAGAGGGAGAAAAACTGAGGCACAGGGAAACACAGATGCATGTGGATGATGACACAAAGGATCAGCCGTGGAACTAAAAACTGGGATTCTGTAGTTTTCCTGGCCAGCAAAGTGCCTGTCAGTCAGTGCACGTGAGATCAGCTAAGGAAAGGACCACAGAATACAGAGAGTGGAGACAAACAGCCCTTTTTGGGGAGCTGTGGGATGTTCAGCTGAGATGGAAGTGCTGCAGGGTAAATATGCCAGTGTGACAATCTGGCTGACCACAGCCCCCATCACTGCCCTGCCCACCCCAGCTCACTTTGGTTGGTGTTCTTTGGGGTGCCTTTCACTGGCAAATGGATCCTCCAGGTCACTGAAAGTGAATTTCCATCTCATTCCTTAGCCTGATCCCTGTAGTCCTCAGGCAGGAGAATATTTATTATCCTGCCTGGCCCTGCTCAATCACAACCACTGATTTAATGCTTCAGACTCAGATAAAATAGCTGGAAAGAAATGTGCACTCAGCCTTTATCTTGTTCTCCATTTCACCATTCTTCCTTGAATTCCAGCTGCCCTTCATCTGGGCAATTTCCATTTTGATTCACTCTGAGAATCAATATTGCCTTCTCCTGTCAGGGATCCAAAGCAGCTCCCAGAGATCCTCCCACAGTCAGGATAACACTGCTTTTTCTGAGGCAAAAAGAAGCAAATCCTGTCCTGCAGACTTATTGGAGGCCAATTTCACCTCCAAAAGAGCGGCTTTGGGACTCAGAACTGATTCAGACCAGGGTGCCAAGTGTCAGTCCATATTTGACATCCTTAGACACTGGGCTTGAGGTGTTGAAGGAATGGGGCTGGAAATCGGCATTTATCTATCTACAACTCAAATATTTGAATTCAGGAACTGATTCTAGCTTTTCCTGCCCTGAGTTTGTGCAGTTCCCAGGTGTGGAAATGGGATAAGCAAGGAAAGAAACGGAAAGGGCTGAGCTGCCAGCCATACATACAGGCTCATCCTTGCCTCCCTCAGGCCTGTAGAACCATTCCACCGTTGTGCTGGCTGTCACCTCTTCCCTCTTCATGCAGGAAATGCAGAGCAGCTTCATGTCTGTCCCTTGGACAGCTTCAGTCTCAGATGGGACTTCCACACACACTGAGGAGCAAAATCCAGCTGGGGGAGAGGAGTAGCAGAGAAAGAAGTGTTAAGACAGAATGAGAGAAACATCAGTTATTCACCTCTTGGCATTAATGTCCCCAGTGGAAAATAGTTTGATTTATTACTAGCACTGTCTGATAACAGCTAAGTCTCAAATGTCAGATTTTACCAAGCTTCCTTCTCTGAAATATTAATAATTCATGATGATTAACAGAGGGTGATCACTTCGCACAGATTCACCTCTCCAGCATCTGCTTTGCCACAACTTTCATCTTTCCCTGGTAATTAATGCCACTTTAAAGGCATTGTCCATTCCCTCCCATGCGTGCTGGGCATGCTCTTGTTAGAGCAGCAATTACAGGCTGGGATGAGGGAAAGAGGGAAAGCCCTGAATTCCAGTGTGGAGGAACAGCTCAATCTTTGTGCTAAGTTGAAAGGTCTGCATGCTTTAATTCAGCAAAATCTGGGAGGGTGCAGCACCCCTCCTGTCCCTGGGCACTACTGGGAACCAAGGGGCTTGGGCTGGAGTAAATTTGGCAGCAGGAGGAGTTATTGATTTTCCAGGCATTCCTGCTCAAAATGCTTCCAATCAGAGCTGTGCTAACGCTGGCAACTCTCAAGCCCTGCTCTTGCAAAGAGGACAGAAATCGTTGCATGTGAAGCCACACACGAGCAGAAAGGGATCCTTTCAGCACGACATCTCCGACCAAATCCCTGCTGACATTTGTCCCCTGGGCTAAACAATCCCAGGCTCTGTCTGGCCAGGGCTGTCTCCAGAGCTCAGACGCTGACTTTGCTGGCTGCTCCCTCCTCCCCAGCCTCTGAGGCACCATTAACCCACTCTCTCAAGCAACATATTATCCCGGGACTATTCCTGGAAGCAATTCCAATTCTCCCGTACTACCAGCTCCACGGACAGCATCACCTTTCAGGGAGAAACGAGGAAAAGCTCCTGGATCCTGTTTTTACTCTGGTTAAATGAGCTCTGTGCACAGCCAGGCACCCACACACAGGGCTGGAGGCACACGCACATCCAGTGTGGCAAATCCACCCAACCTTTTCTCGTGGCAGGAACCAAACTGCAGTTGCAATCAATTGATTAACTCCAGTTTACACAGACTGCACGGCAAATCGGCACTGAAACACCGCCTAAAGGGCTGCACACCCTCCCCGAGGCAACCCGATGGGAAATTACACTGCAAATCTCCAACCCGCGGCAAACAGCAAAGACCACGGTCATGCTTTGTGCCGCGAGTCTGCTCGGCACTGAGGTGTTCTCTCTGCTCGCATTCACTCTGTCACGCTCACGCCAACTCTGCCCGAGCGTAATTCCCTTCTCCCCTCACCAAAGCAGCCGCTCGGAAGGCAGGCACGAAGGGAGCATTCCCGCTGCTTTCATCAGCACCCCTCGAGCCCCAGGGGTGCTGGAGAACCTGTCTGGAGGCGAGAGGGAATGGCAGCACCTACCCCAGAGCAGCAGGGCGAGCGCGGCCGCGCAGAGCAGCCTCGGCAGCGCAGCCATTGTTCCGAGCCGAGCGATGCTCAGAATCCTCGGCACGATGCTCTTCCCCCGCTCGCCGCCTTCCCGGCGCAACAGGATGCCGGGCGAGCAGCGGCGGGCGGCGGGCGCGGTCCGGGGGCTGCGCTCGGCCGCGGGGGCGGCAGCACCACGGACAGAGCCCG
>VZRM01008250.1:272554-330546 GCA_013397955.1 Grantiella picta
GGAGCAGCCCGGGCGGGGGGCACTGCCGGCACATGCGCGGCCGCCTCCCCCAGCCCCGGGCTCCTCCCGGCTCAGCACAAGCAGCCGGGGGCTCCGGTGGTCCTGCGGGCAGCGCCCAGCTCGGCTGGAGACAGATCACAGGGAGGCTATCGCGTCATCGCGGAGTGTTAAGGCGTTGGAATGGACCTGAAAGCTCATCCAGTCCCACCCCCTGCCATGTGCGGGGACAACTCCCACCGAGCCACATCCAACCTCCCAACGCGGCCAGGAATGGGGCAGCCACGACCTCCCCGGACACCCTGTCACCGCCCTCACGGCAAAGCATTTCTTCCCAATATCTGCATTTCTTCACAATATCTGCATTTCTTCCCAATATCTGCATTTCCCCTCTTTCCATTTGTAGCCCTCGCTCCTTGCCCTGTCTCTACAGATCATCGCTACAGATCAGCATCATTGTCCTGCCTCCAAAAAAAGCCAAGGGGGGAGAAATGGGGGGAGTTATCCCTGCGGGGTCACAGAAAGGCCTCTGCTGCTAATAAGTTTAATGCTAACATTTGCATGCTCCCAAGGTCACAGTTGGAAATACTGGGAAATCCTCTCGCCTCATGTTCCTGTCTGATTCCAGGGAATTTAATGCCAGCAGCAGGCTGGGCTTTCTCTCCTTGGACTGAGGCCACCGTGCCCTGGAAGGCTTCTCCAGATTTGAAGGTCACAGTGGACAGAGAGGGAGAAATGAAGGGTTTATTCAATAAACCACCTTTTAAAACACCTGCAGCTCAACACACAGCACAATCTATGGAGTTCAGCCTGACAGAGAACGGGCTGGCAGTGCCCAAACTCAGCGTGCAGGCAGCCAGACCCACCCAGAAACACTTGCAGCCAGCAGAAACACCAGATTCAGCTGCAGCCAGTCTCATCTGGGCACATGCTGCTGCTGGTGGCCACTGCCACAGCTCTGTGGTCACCCTGGGAGGACACAAGGGTCTGGTGCTGCAGGCACACACTTGCAGGTCCCTGCGCTGCTCGAGGGAAGCAGGCACGGAACAAAGTCAGCACTCTTCCTAGACATCATCTAATTGTGTTTGTATCAGCAGGCTGCATTCATCATCTGCCAATAGCCACACGCAGCCTGCACGTCACCCCTCACAGGCTGCTGGGACTGCTCCAAGTAATTCCCAGTTAAGGACACCTCCTGAGCCCTTGTTCTGGTGATTGCACAGGTTACTCTGCCCTGTGCCAGCCCACGGCTGGCTGTGGTTCCTGAAACCACAGCACTGGCCATGCTGGCTGTCAGGTTGTCCTCACTGTCTCCTCTGCTCCCAGGCTTCTTTGGTGCACTCTTGCAGCAACCCACCAAAAGAAAAAAAAAACCTATTTAATGCATCTCCAGGAGCCAGGTGGGACCAGGGAGACCAAGAGCTTGCAAGCTGCAGATGCCAGCACCACAATTCCAATCCCCTCCTTAGAGACCATCCAGCATGGATATAGAAACCTTAAAATCTGACTTTTCTCCCTGTGCAGCAGACATGATGCCCAGAGCTGCATGAAGGACACTGAGCCATTTCTTTTGTCCCATTGCCCCTTGTTATCATCACAGCAGCATGAAGGGAAAGGCAGGTAAAGCCACAAGGATTTGCTCCTAACCCTTCTGGAACAATCCATGCCATGGATGGCAGATGAGCGCTGCTGCTGGGTTTTTTATAGCCACAGGAGCGACTGGACAATGCCCCTGGCTCTCTGGCTTGACACCCACCTGCTCCACAAAGCCCCATGGAAATCCCAGCTATTCCCAGGAAGGCAGGAAGCAGAGCAGGGATCAGCAGGGCTGCACTGTTTGTGCTGCTGCCGCTCTAATTACATTTATTACAGACAATCCTGCCAGGGAGGAGACTCAGGGGCCAAGAGGATTAAGAGGAAGCAGCAGCTCTACCACACGGACTCAGTCAGAGTCTGACTGACCCCTCAGCCCTCGCTGCTCCTGCTTTCTGCTCCCCAGGTAGAAACAGAAGCCTCTTCTCCTCTAACCCCAGGCACTCCAGAACCTGCTGCCAAACAATTTAAATTACAGCAGCAAACAAACATCCTGAAAAAGTAATGAGTTCTCCCTCAGAATCACTCATGTACCAACCTCAGTTACTTCATTCTAGACCAGCGTTGTGGCTGCTATTTAAAGAAGGGAAATGGGGCCCTGAGGTGAAGAAAAGGCCTTGGATTTGGGTGGATTTTAACACGAAAAGCTACAGAACAGGGAGGTCACACCCACTTCCCCAGCTCTGGAGAAGTTTATTCTCCACCTGTGACTCTTCACTTCCAGTCTGCCTCGTGTACCACAGACAAGATCCAGGGTGATTTGGAATAAATGCCCATAGTCCATCCAGTTTATCACCCTGTGCTGGGTTTTGTATTCAAACCAAACTTCTCTGGGCTCATTCAGAGAGACTGAATGAAAGGACAAGATAATTTCATTCTTGCTTCAGTCTGGGCTTAGCTGGGAACCATTCCAACGTCACCCCGTGCCTGTTTGGGACGAGCAACAAACACCTCCCTGCCCTCTTCAGGAAAACTTGCAAATCATCAGGATTTCACGCTGGAAGGCTGTTTTAATTTTGAGCCCTGCACAAGAGATGGAGAGCAAAGATCCTTCCAACCCCATCCTACTCCAGATGGATGCACAAGCTGCTCCTTCCCACCCTGACACCTCCAGCGAGCTGGCTGGAGGGCAGGGGGAGCTTTTAGGGCACCACAGAGGGCACTGGCACTGCTGGGGAAATGGGGAAGGGGATAGGAGCATTGAGAGAGAGAAATCTTGACTGTTGAGGGAGAAATCTCTGCAAGAAGCAGCCCAACTTATCATGCGGGGGTTGCTATGGCAACCCACCCAGTTAATGCTTTACAGGAGGAAAAAAAAGAAAGAAAAAAAAAAGGCTGAAAAGGCTGGCACTTGTGCACAGGCACAACAAGACGAGGGGATAAAAATAATTTCAGCACCCTGCCCCCACTAATCCCTCACTGCCATGGTCCCTGGGGCTGGCACAGGGGAGTGGGAACAGAGCCCTGCGTGTCTGGGCTGCCTGGCACGGAGCTTCCCCTGCCATGCCCATCACATCAGCCCAGCCCTGCACAGCAGCCACAGCACGGCCAGCAGCAGCAGCAGCAGCTCCCAGACTGCCAGCCCAGCCCTGCAGGGCTCCAAACCCATCCAAAAACCCAGAGACCCCCTGGTACTGCTCCCTGCTGCTCCCCCAGAGCAGTCCCAGCCGGGATGGGTTTGCAGGAGAGTCCTGCAGGATAATGAATGCCGGTTTGGAGATGTTGGATGTAATGGATGTAGGCATCCTGCCCACGCACTCCAACATCCATGAGACACATCCATGGCTGCTCTGGTTGCCTTCACAGGGCGCCTGGAGGGTTGGAAAGGCTCATTCAGTTTTCTCTTTTCACGCTCGAGGTTGAAAATGAGTTCCCCGTGTTCCTGCCAGCACCTGGATCCTCGGGATGCTCTGAAGCACAGACAGCTCCAGCTTGGCTCTTCACACACCTTTGCACCCACATCTCCAGCTGATGCACAGAGGCAGTGCTGAGGGTTGGACCTGCAGTTTCCAGGTGCACCCAGCCCCTTCCCACCCACATTCCAGAGGGTAGATCCTCAGGAATGCCTTAAATGCAGATATCCACAGTGCGTCTGCCAACGCTCTCTCCACACAAACACCTGCCTGCATTGGTGTTTCACCTTTTTTTGCCATATCTACCTCCCCACGGAATGTGTGAATATCCCCACGATTCCTGAAACTCTGCTCCATCCTGAGCAGCCTCCGTGTTTTCTGTCACTGCAGGACCTCTTCCCACTGGATCCAGATCGTGCTTGCTCTTGATTTACTGCTCTCCCTTGCTGCTCACCCTGAGGGCTCACAAGTCACATTCCCTTTGCCATCCTCTCCCAGAGCAAACCCAACCTCCTCTATTTCTCCTTGGCTCCGAGGATTGTTTTTCCATCAGGCCAAGGAACGAGCAGGGCTGGATTTCAGCGAGCAGAAGTGGCTGTGAGCATTCCCTGCCTTCCAGAGCCAGGGAGAAGCTTCCTCAAAGGAGGAGCAGCCTCACGTCAGGCAGAGGCTGCGCATGCACAGAGCCTGGCAGGGTCAGGGATTCCTTGGGGCTGAGAATTCCCCCCTCCATTTCCAAGAAAAGCACCTTCCTGCACGTTGCTAACACGTTGTGGACAGCAATTAAATAAATACCTTTTCTATTTTTTTCCCCTCCAGACCTTTAACACAGGCCATATTTGGAGATGTGTTATTGTACACATCCTGGAAATTCTAAGCCCTGGTGTGGTTCCAGGTGCTTTTGGGCATTGTTTTCTGGGCCTGGATGCCAAGAAAATCGAGCACAGAGGGAAGTCTTTGTGTGCTGGAAGTGAAGGGCTGCTTCACCCTTCCCAGCCTAATGAGGTGGCACTTCCACAGATTTGCTTTTAGTCCTCTCCTCTCTCAGCTCGTTCCCTCCAGCCCTGGATGAAAAGCCATTAGCGTGTCAGGTTGCCACACATATTCATTCACTTTTGCCCATTTAATTTTGGGATTCTCACTGCTTGTAAAACACACAAATGCATCAATTATTTCAGCTCAGCACAGCGATTGCGTTTTGGTGGAGAAAAGCTTGTTCAGCAAATGTTGCTGCCTTACCTTGGCTGCTGCTTTTCCTTAAACATGAATAAGGCTGAATCTCCTCCCAGCACTCAGCAAATACAGACATAAATAATTTTCAAATCCTTTCAAAGACCAGGAGACTTTGCAAATGAGATTTTTGGCTGGATGCTCCTTATTGCTTTTAATCACGTTTCCCATTGGGAAACAGAAACTTCTTCTGTGTTCTGGCTGTGTTTTGCACCCTCCATCTGTGGGTTTCCAACTTTGTCCTCCTCGTAGCACATTGTCAACATCTTTCCTCTAAAATGACAAAAACGTGTGTGGTACATGAGACACCACACAAGAGAGAGGAAGGAGAAGAAGAGGAGAAAAGTAAAGAGGAGAGGAAGAGGAGAAACAGTTTTCCAGCTCATATATAAGGATTTGAAAGGTCTTTTGTTTTCTGTCAGTGAGGAATATCTCCCTGGTCAAATTTAAAGCTGCTGAATAAAACAGTGGAAGCTACACAGAGCTTTGAGTCTGTAAAATCTTACTTCCCCCCCCCCAAAACACCAGTTTTCCAAAGGGAATTCCTTGCTGGCACTTCAGTGTCTAAGCAGTGCTTCTCCTCCTAGCTGGATATTCTGCTACAGTTTGCTTCTTTTAGGGGCTGTTACATTAACTTTAAACAAAGAAAAAAATAGGGGGGAGGGGGGGAAAAAAAGAAATTTAGAGGCATCGTATGCTTCCATCCAGATCTCAAATACTCCTAGGGGAAATTTGATGGGAAATGCCTGGGTGGGGGCATGAGGGAAGGGAGGGGAAGGGAAGGGAAGGGAANTGAGGAGAAGAAGAAGAGGAGAGGAGGAGGAGAGGTGGAGAAGAGGAAAAGGAAAAGGAAAAGGAAAAGGAAAAGGAAAAGGAAAAGGAAAAGGAAAAGGAAAAGGAAGGGAGGACCCATGTGTGTCTGTGTCTCTGTGTGTGTGTCTGTCCATCCCTGGCCGCGCTCGGAAGGCATCCCGGAGCCGGGCGATGCTGGCACACAGCAGCAGCATTGCCGCAGCCCCGGCAGATAGCGCTGTGCCTCCGGGGCCAGCGGGCTGCGCTCCCAGCCCGGCAGATTCCCTGCTCTCTGCTCTGCCCAGCCCATCTGGGGTCACTGCTGCTCACTGTTCATCCTCCGTCCCCGAGAAAATGCTTTACAAACCGCGCTGAGGGCTCAGCGCAGCCTTTCTGCCCCGGGATTTACTGAGTTCCTCTCTAGGAAAACTCTCTTTAATTTATCTACAAAGAAATGAGGTGTTTGCATCACACCTTTTCTCAAGCTGCTGAAATGTTGCAGAAATACATCAATTCTCTTAAACTGATTCTCTGTATTTTTATTACAGAAATATATTAATTCTCTTTTTAAAAAAAAACCCAAGCCGGGGGTGCAAATCTACATTAAAGGGTCACATGGCAACTAATCAGCTGCAGTAATTAATACGTGGTGAGCATATGCAAATTGTCCCCTTTCGGGCCCGAGATCTGAGCTTCTTGCTTTAGCAAAGCCATGAAATGTCTGCAGCAGAGCAGCTCTGACACATTCTAAAAGCATCTGGCCATAAAGGACTTAAGTGATGCATCATCCCCGTCCAACCTTCAGGATTAGATTTCCACGGCACAACAGAAGCAGGAGGGAGGCAGAAATTCCTCCCCAGCCCGAAGCCTGGCATTCAGCTCCAGCCCTGCTCCACTCCACGTGTTCACCTCTCCGTCCTCTCCCTGCTCCTCCCGCTGGAATGGTTTTCTCGGGAAGGCACGGGGAATAATTCAGTTCTGCCAGCAGAGCATCCCTGTGCTCCGGAGGCAGGCAGAGTCATGTAATTGCCTGCAGGTCAGCGAGGCTGCTGCTCCAAGGGCAGCCGGAATGAGGTCAGCAGCCCAGGTCGGTGGTTTTGGCAAGGAGCTGAAATCGGTGCCAGCTGACAGCAATAGGTGGGGAATGAATCAAGGGATTCCTGCTGGTGCCGTGGTTGCCTGCCCACCCCCAAAATGAACACCAAAAGCACCTTTTTGGGTGGCACTTTGGAAAAACAGTTTCCTTCCAGTGCTGGAGATGCTCCAGGACAGTGCTGATGGTCAGTCCTGATCGCCCTCACACACACAGAAATCAGAATATCAGCACCATGCTCCCAGAAGGAGGTGATTATGGGCACAACTTGCTGCTGACGGAAAAAACAAGGGTTTTGTTTTTACTGTGCTTGAGAGAGAAGTTTGCTCTCCTGAGAGAATTTACTTTCATACTACTGCTTTCATAACATTTTTCTTTATTCTAATGCAGACATTTGAATTATCAAATGGAAACCACTTGACTCTAATCCTTTTTTTCTTCCCTGTTTGTGTGGATTTAGCACCAAAGGATCCTTGTCCAGGTGCAACCAGCCAGAGATAACAGGGAGCCACACTGGTGATGTCAGAAAGAGAACACAATAAATTCCACACTGATAAAATCTTTTATATAAAAGTGGATGTGCTGGGAGCATCCACGGGGCCACGAATTCCCAGCAGGAATGAAGTGAAAGGTCACTGGTGTGACCCACTAAGCACTGGGGTCATTCCCATTCCAAAGGCACTACACAGCCACCAGGACAGGAGGGATTAAATTCTGACCATTCCTGCACTCGGGATGTTCTCAGCACCTCATCCAGACTTCCTTCATGCAGGGCAGACAATCCTCGATTACAAACATTTCTGGAAGTGTAGTTTCCATTTGAAAGCCCCCAGTGTTTTATATTATCAAGGCTTTTCCCCGCAGGATCAGCAGAGCAGTCCTGGGAGGCTGAGGGAGGCAGAGCTCACTCAGAACCCTCAGGGATGGTGAGCAAACCATGGGGTGATGTCCCCTTTTTGGCTCTGAACAAAGCCTTTGGGGGATGAGACAGAATTCCCTTTTCCTATCAAATACATCAGGTTAATGCCAGAAATTTCATTCCAATGAAGCCAAGCAATGAATTATAAAAGAGATCCCTGCCAGAGGTTCTCAGTCAGAGTTCTTCAGTGGGATCCTGGCAAGGATCAGCTCCTCACCTCCTGCACGGAGGGAACTCCCTGCCCTCGGACAAAAGTCCTTCCTCCTCCTCCCTCCTACCCTGATGCCAATCAGACAGGGAATGACACTTCCTAACAAAAAAACTTCTATAAATAGCCCTTTTCTCACATACCAAAGGCATCACCACCCCTTCCCAGCATCTCAGGGCAACAAAAACCAAATAAATATCACCCCTGGTTGTTTACCCTAAGAACTGAGGCAATAAAACACATTAGTGCACACTCTGCAGGCACAGGCGTGAAACCATTTCTGAGGCAGCAGCGATAAAACTCCACACATCCTCAAGAAAAGCTGGGAGCTAATTTCAATTCAGAGAGAAATGTGCTCCCTCTAAAACGCCAGAGAGCTCCTCAGCTGGAATAAAGAGCATTAAGTGTTAAGAGTATTAAGGACGATTTTCTTTTCCCAGCTACTGTGGGGTCTATAAATATTAAATTGGAAATATAGACAACGCAGACAAGGAGGGGCAACGCTGCTTCCTGTGGGCACTGGGTGCACATCCACCCATAAAATAATAAAATCCTTTATCTCCTGAACCTACGGCGTGTCAAACCCTCCCTCCCAGGAGGAAGAGTGTGAACAGGGGCAGATGGAGGTGAGGTGATTTGCTCAAGGCCACACATTAAACCTGGGCTGGGGCTGAGGGCTCTGCACTTCCCATTTCCTGCTCTAATGACCACTTTATGGCACCTCCGCCCCGCAGTGACCCCCATTCCTGCATTGCTGCCCCATGACCACGCCAGGGCTGCTTCAGCAATGTCTGTTCCCTTCCCTCGTTCGCCTGGCTCAGCAGAACCTCCTCACCTCATTTCCCTTTCTAGGCAGAGCTTTATGGGCTCTTCCCCAGCTCCCAGCACACCCCTGGAGCAGGCAGAGCCAACAGACAGCAGGGAGCACCTCGGTGCTTTAAAGTGCTGGAAACCTTTGTCTTCATAACTTCAGAGAGTCCTTGGCTGACTGGGTTCCAGTGCTAAAATCAGCTTCCCTCTTGGCAAAGTTTCATTGTGTTTTTTGTCCTCTTCCCGTGCGTTTTTCCTTCTTGAGGCATTAAATCACCTGCGTTTCATGATTTGCGAGTTATTAAATATGCAAATAGCCACAATTCTCCATCAGCCGACTCCGTGTCCTGCTGATTTGCTGTTTTCCAGCAAAAAATGCTCATCAGGCAGCTCGAAAGACATCCCACGACTGGCACTGAGCATGGAACAGAGCAAGGCTGAGCCCAGCTCTGGGAATCCATGGCACAATTCCAAACACAGGCTGAGGTTTTTCAGGAAGATCTGATGCAGCCAGGAGCATTTCCAGCAGTGTATAGATCCTCCTGTGGGTTATTTTAATCTCAAAGCCCAAAATGCTGGCTCGGGAGGTTCATCCAGGACAGACAAAGCTGTGAGAAGGAGCTGCCTCCTTGTCTTGTCCTGGTTTTGATCCAAGAATTGACATTATCACTGAAGATATCTGCTCAGGCTGGCAGTGGCAGCATTTCCTGATTCTGTGGAAACATTATCCCAGAAAATGACAGAGCTCAGCTCACTTGGAAGAGCCCAGCCCAAACCCCAGCAGATCTCAGATTCAGCCATGGAAAATACCTGGCATTAATCACAGCAGGAAAACTCACCCTCTGCACGATAACATTGCCAGTCCATAATTCCTTATCTCCAGCTGGTTTAAAGCTAAGTCAAAAACATTTTATAAAAAAACTCCTAATTTATGCTGATCCCCCCCGATGTAATTATCAAGAATTTAAAGGCATAATTCAGTTTTGGTTCCGCCAACTCACACTTCGCGGGGTGGCTCTGCATTCCAGAAACACCAAAACGCAAATTCCTTTCAGCTCCAAATGCAATAAGATGCAATAAGTGCCACAGATTGGGTGCCAAACTGCATCCAAGAGCTGAGCAGCTGCTGAGAGGAAACTTCAGAGGGGAGAAAAGCAGGAGAGAGAATGACTAACGCAGGCTGGGGGAGAAGAGAGGTGATTCCTGATCAGGAACAGCAGACCCCAACACTCACCTCACAACAAGAAGGGATTCTTGGGAAAGGAGCTGTTTTGTCCCTGTGTTCTGCTCTAACCAGGTCAAGCCAGCCTCGGCTTCGACTGGAATTTCCTCCTGCAAGCCAGCAGAGCTCCCAGCCTTTGCCTGGAGCGCTCAGAGCTGCTCACACGGGCTGGAGGTTTTTTGGGTTTGGGTGCAGCTGTCGGGAGCAGCATCCCCAGCATCCCTGCTGCCATCCCCAGCATCCCTGCTGCCTTCCCCAGCATCCCTGCTGCCTTCCCCAGCATCCCTGCTGCCTTCCCCAGCATCCCTGCTGCCATCCCCAGCATCCCTGCTGCCTTCCCCAGCATCCCTGCTGCCATCCCCAGCTGGCTGGGCTCATCTCCCACCTGCCTCACGAGGCTGGGAATGCTTTCTGTGAGGAAAAAGCAGCAAACAGCTCTGAAATAAGGCAGAGAGATGAGCAAACCAAACCAAACCAAACCAAACCAAACCAAACCAAACCAAACCAAACCAAACCAAACCCATTGCCACTCAGGGCTTCAAACGCAGAACTGACATGCTCTGCTCCAGTGGAGATGTTGAACCTTTTCTGTGCCTCCAGCTCTGCAGGGAAATCGGTAATTTGCTTCCCCTTCCAGCAGATTCTCCAGCCCATGGATCACTGCAGGCAGAGAAAACAGATTTCTTGAACCTGCTCAGCTCTTCCAGGCTGACCCCAGCAGAAATCAAGCAAAATTAACAGCATCCCTCTAACGCTCCAAACTTGTAACACGAGCTACAGGCTTGGAGTCAGCGAAGGAAACAGAACTTTGGGGTTTCAATAAAGAACACGGAATGAAACATTAGCCAAAGCTGTGTCCTGATATCAACCCCCAACCCAAGCTGCTCTCACCACCCCTGCTGAGCTCTCCTTTTCCCCATTCCCATTTTCCCATTTCTCCCTCACCGCTCGCAGGCAGGGCTTTCTCAAGTCCTGAATTTGCAATCCACCCCTTTATCCTTGGGGTTTAGCAGCCTGCACAGCCCAAGGTTTCGTTCAGAGCCAGCAGGAGACAAATTAGCCTAATGGGAATGATCCCTGTAGGTGTGACAGGATTTATGGCACTGAGACGGTGACCAGGCCGTGGAGAACATCCCCACAGGGTCACAGGAGATCCCTGCAGCCAGCAGAGCATTCCTAGAAAAGCAAAAACCCTCAGAACTGGGATAGATTTCCAGGAAGGAGGGGTTTAAGATGCAGAGAAGCAAAGAATCAGACGTGGAATTAAAAAATGAGCAGAGAGCACTGGTCTGGGACAGAAACCTCTGCTGGAATCAGTGCCTGAATTTCACCTCCCACTCCCCAGAAAACAGAAAAAGGCTCAGAAAAACCTGCGGCACACATTTTGAGCAGCAAGAGAACCCTGGATGAGGGCTGTTGAGTGCCCTGAGCAGGAGCTGGCAGCCCTGGCAAGCCCCAGGGAAGGGATGATGCCATTCCCAGACATGCACGGGCCGGGAGGCCAAGTTTTGCTGTTTATTGACTTATAATGCAAGAACAGAAAGTAGGTCAGCAGGCAGAGAACCCAAAGGTGCACAGAACCATCCTCCAGCCTCCCTCCAGGATGGTTCTGATCGATGGTTCTGATCGATGGTTCTGATTGATGATCCTATTGATGGTCCTATTGATAGGTCTGTTGATGGCTCTGCATGAGCAGAGCTGATTTTTGATGAGAAACCAGAAACTGTTTGAAGCCCCAGGCTGCAGTTTTCTCCCCCAGGCGATTCAGCATTCAGGAAAAAAAAAGGGAGGTGTTCACACCCCTCTTGCTGGGGGCCCCAGGCATGTGGATGTAACCAACCATGCATGGACAGGGGATCAAAAATCAGCCCCATGTGCAGCAAAGCAGCGATTGGAACATCAGATTCAGCCCAGCACACACAGCTTTAAGCTATTCTTCCTGAGTGTCCTACATAACAAACCCAAACAAATTAAGGAATGAGTAATGAAAAGGTAGGAGGTGGCAAGGCTTGTTTTGGTTCAGGAAAGGATTCCCATCCCTTGCCTGGAATCTAAATTAGATTCAATTTAGATTAGAGTGAGGCAAGGCCAAATTCCCCTGATGAATGAGTTGCTGCAGTAAATCACTCAGATTTTGCACCCATTCTCCAACAAAAGCGTTTTTCATTTCCTTGTTCCCCTGTTGTTTCTGATCTTGTCATCCCCATGCCATTGCCCTGTTCCTCTGGGTTAGAACATCCCTTTTTATCTCCCTCAGAAAAGGAAGAACTAATCTGTTGTCTGCTAGGGAGAGAAGGTGTTCTTGGCCTGATAAGTGGATTATCTCCCTAAACAAGCTCTGTAATGCAACAAACCCCACACACTCCCAAAACCAAAGGAATTCATCACAACCAAGGCTGTGACACCCGAAAGTGAAAGCTCCCTGTCCTGCTCAGTGCACCCAGTGCCACAGCCAGGCTCTGGCTAGAGCAAAAATCCAGGGGAAAAGCAAAGGAAAAGTTTTGCTTGGGCAAAAATCCGGGGAAAACGAGCAAAAGGAAGTCCATGTTCAGGCTTGTCATGACTGCAAATGGATCTCTGAACTCGTAAGAGCGTTTTTAGGGTCACAGCACTCACATCTGAGTTGCAGAGCAAAAAATCCAGCTGGAGAGTGTTAAACAGTCAAGAAACAGAAAAAAAGAGAATTTATTTCAGGAGTGCAGCACTAGAAGCCCCCAAAGAAGGTGGGAATAGGGCAAGTGGAGTCATTTACCCCCAGGAGTGGCAATGCTCAGCCTTCATCCATTTGGGATTTTTACTTATTGACACTCTGCGTCCCACAGATTATCACTGGAGATGTCAGTGATACCAGCTGAGATATCCAGTCCCTCTCAGGAGGAACCAACAACGTGTAGAAATTAAAATAGATACTGGACTGAAACTTCTTGGCCTCTGAGTCAGCCCAGGAGGAAACCAGCCAGGTAAATCAGAGCCTGAACCTGACAGAGCTCCATGGGGCACCTGTGCAGCAGAAAGGGGGTTATATTAATTAAAACTCTTAATTTAACAGTTGCCAAGGTCTCATTTCCAGCTGGCTCTCCCTGGCTGGGAACGGTTGTTTGAGCCCAAAGGCCACTGCTGACATGTCCTGCTGGAGAGCTGGAAAGCTTCTGGCTCCTAATTTGAATCCAAAATCAAGTGCCTGAGGTGGCTGAGACGATTTGGCACAAGCCAGGGACTTCTCCAGGGATCATCTCTCTCTGATGGATCAAAATGGAACTGCTTTATTTCCTTTGGAACCATCCTAATTTCTGCCTCTTCCTTGCAGAAGCCAATTTCACGAAGGGCAGCTGCAGAAACATGGAGCTTTCATTTTTAGTGCTTACCTTGTGCTAAAACATTCTCCCCTAGGCAGAACCAGCCCATTCATCATCCTGATGAGAAGAAAAACACAAAATTACTTCTCAGAGTACAAGACAATTCCCACAGGACTGGTAATTTATTAAGGCTGATTTTCTTTATGATGCAGTTTTTTTCTTTCCTGAACTTTGCAAAGCTGTTCCACTGCTGTGTCCCAGCCTTTGTTTCCTGCCAGCATTGCATTTAATTCCTCCTTTCTGCTGTTTGGTTTCACATGCATTCACTTGGTGATAAAATGATGCTCATTTTGTAGTATCACTTGAGTCGCTGAATAAAATCCTTCAGGGTGATACTGCAAGACAGCAATATCTGAATGCAATGCTGATTTCGTGCAATAACCTGATAAGAGCAGACATTGTTCCAGGGAGCTCTTCTCTTGAATGGGTGCCCAGAAACTTCTGAAATTATTAATCTTAAAATATATTGTGTTAAAGAGTAATCTGCTTCCAAATTATGCAGCAGCCTGAACTCCTACATGCTGGGAATACAATGCCAAGGAGTGGGAATGTTCAGGGTTCTGGAACAGCTAAAATGAAAGTATTATTCTGTGCACATGAAATATCGAAGAATCTGACTTCCTTTCCGAGGAGGAAAATAAGAACTCATGTATTTTAATTTGCTGTGATTACAGTTTTCATAGGAGAGAAGAATAATAATACACATTTTGGATCTTTCCTAGTCATCCCACTGCACTCTCTGTGCTGCACTGCAATTTAAAACAATCACAAGGAGATAAAGACGGAGTTTATTATTGCTGGAAAGCGCATGGTTCATGTCAGACAAATCCCTGGGTCAGTGACTGAGCTGTGCACATCCCCAGATTGAAATGGATGTCAGTGAAAACTCAGACATTCTAACCCTCACGACACAGGAGCTCACAGTGAATTACCCACTAGCACGGCTGTTCCCATGGCCTTTAGGGCACCTTGTGGAGTCAGGATCCCAAAATGCTGCACATTCCTGTCAGAGCTTTCCAAGCTCAGCTGCTTTCCCAGCCCTTTGGAAGGGAATGAGCCCATCCAGCCAGACCCCACTGTAGCACAGAAGTCCCACCCAATCCCATATTTTACATCCATCTCCAGTGCCTGCCTGCCCAATTAGCAGAGAGGCCAATCAGCACGTTTATCATCCGCATTTCAGCACCGCTTTGATATTTGCAAAGTGCTGTGCAAACACCAATTAGCGCCGGGAGGCAGCAGGGCTGCTGAGCTCTGCTCTGCTGCTGGGGCTGTGCTGCTCCCAGCTCTGGGATCCTCTGCTCTCCATCCCTGCTCTCATCCCCAGCATCCCCACACTGCCCTGGGAAGTGATGGATTTTTGGCTTCTGTATTTTTTCTGTGTCTGTAGTTTTAGTGTGCAGCTCTGGACTCCATGCAGGGTGCTAAAGCTGCTGTTCCCAAGCATTTTAGACAAAACAATTCCTCTCTGTTGGAAAATCCAAGGACGCTTTGCTGCCTCAGAGCCCCAAAATATGCAAACAGCAGTGAACTGGGGGAGCAAACTTGGGGTGATTGACATCATCAGCTGAAGGGGTAATTGGAGAATTAAGGCCCAATATGTTAATTTATAAAGAATATATAAAACATGGAAAACTCATGACTCGCTGTCCATTTTGGGTGTAGCCTCTCCAGTAGGTTCTGTCTGCCCTAAAGGCCTTTAATAAATTAATCTGCTTTTTCTTCTCCTAACTTTCTGGCCTCTGTTTCAGGTAAGCCTCTCTAGGCATCAGAAAGTGGCTGCAGTCAGAGTCTCTCAATAATCACCAAAATCGACTTCCCAAAAGCACTGAAGTTGAACACTTTGCACCACCTGATGCTTGTGCTGAGAGGGATCTCTGCAGGACAGGCAGCAAAGCAGTGAGGGGAACAACAAAGCTTTGACAGGAAAACTCAGTCATCCGTGCTTTTCCCATGTTTTCCCAGGTTTGTCAAGAACATAAACACACTTTGCACCTCACAGTCCTTGTTGTTATTAAACTCAAAGCATCTCCTGTAAATTATTTCACTTTTAACTCCTCTCTCCCACTTCCAAGGCCATGGAGCACCTGGCATTTGTCCCAGGAGAGGAACAACCTCCTGCATGCTGGGAACCACTCGGGTCAGACCCACCCCCAAAAGGACTCTGCTTTCCCTCTTGTCAAAAGCCTTAAGCTGGAGAAAGGCAGGTTTAGATTGGCTATTTAGGAAGGAATTATTCCCTGTGAGGGTGGGGAGCCCCTGAGGTTGCCCAGAGAAGCTGTGGCTGCCCCTGGATCCCTGGCAGTGTCCCAGGCCAGGCTGGACAGGGCTTGGAGCAGCCTGGGGTAGTGGAAGGTGTCCCTGATCATAGCAGGGGTGGGATGAGATGATTTTTAAGGCACTCCCAACCCAAAGCAGTTTGTGATTCTATTTTGGCTCACAGCTCCCAACAGAGTCACTTACTCATCACAAAACTTCGCGAGCTGAGATGGATTTGGTGACACAAGGAGAGCCTTTCATTCATCCTTAGCTTTCCCCCAAATCTTCTCACCCAGGATGAATTCAAAATATTTGACTCTTGAAGCAAAACTTGATGGGATTTGCAAGATCCTCTTTCAGTGAAAGTCAGCATTAACAGCCAAGTATTTCTGCAGCAAATCAGTGTGACCAGCACAAGCTCAATTCCCAGAAAAATGTGTTCCCAGGAAGCCCAAGGACCACGCATGCTCCCATCCTGGGCTGGCTCAGGCACGTCTGAACATAAAAGGCAAATCAAAGCTGGTTTAATATTGAAATGATGCCATCTGGACTCATCCCTATGCATTTGTTCCCAGGGACAGGAGTTGTCTGCCTGCCCTCAAAGCAGGTCTTTCGTCTGGAGAGTTCTACCTTCATCCAGGCAGGGCACAGAATGCCTCCTCGGGGTAATTATCATCTCATCCCTGCCTGCCGGGAGGAGAAACTGCTGCTGGAGGAGCTGCTTTCCTCCTTCTGGCTGCAGAGACAGCCTGAGTGGTGAGAGCAGCCTCAGAGCTGCTTAGAGGAGCTCCATCCCATCCCATCCCATCCCATCCCATCCCATCCCATCCCATCCCATCCCATCCCATCCCATCCCAGGCTGTTCTGTACTCAGGTTTTGCAGCTGTTTAGCAAATTTAGCAGGCAAGGAACACACAGAGATCAGGAAAATGGAAAAGCCAGGGCTCATCCTCACCCTCCTGCCCAGGAGAGGACACAATTCTCCCAGATTTCCTGTCCAGCCTTTCCACGAGTCCATTTCTCCATCTGCAGAGTGGAGATGATGCTCCCAACCTCCTCTGCCTACTCCTCTTCGATCTGCTGATGAAAAGAACCCCAATCCTGACACAGATGTTACTTCTCACTCACCGAGGGCATTTTAACTTCTTTTTTAACCATGATAATAAAAACCTGTGACCTTCCCCGAGCTGAGCACAGCAAAAACAGATACCACAGCCTTGACTTATGAAACAAAGAGCTGCAGGGAGAAAATCTAAACCCAGCTAACCTCTGCTATTTAACATTTCAGAGCTGCTCAACACAAATGCTTCACTAAAATAAGGCTAGGAAACACGGAAGCACGTCATGCATCTAAAAATTTTGCATTCCTTGTGGGTAGAAGGAGTTTAAAAAACATTACCCAAGCTATCCTGAGTGATTTCCAAAGCCAAACAGACTGGAAATTAGGGAATTCATTGCTAGCCAAGCCCCACGTCTGTAACTTTATGTATTTCTTACTGGAGTGACTTTATTCCAGCGGTGGGTGGTTGGACTGGTTCTCAGCAGCACTCGAACCATCCAGGGTAAATCACAGTCAAGGGCATTTTCCCTGCAGGAAAATAGGGGAAAGGTGAGGCTGGAGTTTCCTACAGCACCGAGTGCCTTGAGATGGAAAGGGTGAGGTGAAGGATGGGGACAAGGTCAGGGTGGCACTGCTGGGCAGAGCTGGGAGGCTCTGGGCAGGCTGCAGAGGCTCCTGGCTCTCTCCACAGCCTGGGGCACCTCTGTCACCTCCCAGGGGACAGGGAGGGAGGTGGGGCTGCAGGAATGGCATTGCAAGGGAGTGTCAGCACTGATCCCTTCAGCTGCTGGGGATGGACCTGCAGCACCCAAAGCTTCCTCCTTCCCTCAGTGCCAGGATGTTCCACGGTGATTCCACGGGGATTTCTGCACCATGGCAGGAGCTGGAGTGCACCAGGCTGGAGAGAACAGCCAGGATGAAATGAAAACAGCCTTCCAGACACAGGGGAGGATTTGCACTGTGAATTTCTCCCCCAGCACTCTCTCCACATCCTCATTTTACCCTGAATTCCAGCCTGTGGCACCCTGAGTGAGGCTCTGGGTCCAAGGATGCTGTGGCACCTTCAGGTACCCTGGCAGCCACCAGACATGTGGCCAATTCCCTCCACATGGCTTTGGCCAACACCAAACGAGTTTTTCTTGACCCAAAATATTTTCTGCAGCAGGTCCAGCAGGAGTGCAGGGAGGATTTCACACCGAGCTGTGCAATAAAGCCTCGTGATTCTCAAATTCCACAGGGAAAATGCTGTTTGCATTTGCAGCTCAGTTGTGCAACACCTCGAACTATTTCAAGGCCATTTTCCCTGACCCCAGGAGGCTTCTCTGATTTTTACTCAAGAGCACAACCGTGACCATTTCTAGAGGACAGGATTTCTAGAGGGTAGAGTTTCTGGAGGTTAGGATTTCAGGAGGAAATAAGAATGAAAAATATAAAGTGCATGCAGGTTGTCTGAAATACCTCAGAAGGTATGAGGAGCTGAGTGGAGAATGTTTTCCTTCCTTTCCTTTTGAAGCAACCAACAGAATCCCACTGTGATGATATGGCGTGAAAGGGGAAAAAATAAAATTGAAAAAATAGAGAAATGAGGGAAAAGGGGGAAACAGCCTCCTCTTTAAATGCTTCCATAGATGCCTTTCACTCTGCCTGCTCCAGGAGCAGCTCCACAGAATCCACCCACTTCTCTGGGAGTGCAAAACCACAAAAATAGGTTTGAACAGTCGTTTTTAACCGTGGCTCACCTCCTTCTCCCACCGAGCCACCGAAGCCCACAGTTCCCAACACCCTTTCCCACCCCTGACATTTTAACTTTGCTTCCTCCTGCAACCCTGGCAGAGGTGAGGCTGTGCCAACTCCTGTGAGCCACAAGCCACTCCTGTGCCACCTCTGTGCCACCCCTGTGCCACTCCTGTGCCACTCCTGTGCCACCCCAGCCCCTGCAAGCTGTGCCCAAAGCTCCTGCCTGCCTGTGCCAGCAGCTGCTGTGAGCTGCAAAGCCAGGATTTTGGCATTCCAGTGATGCCTTGATGGGCTTAGCTAAAACAGAGCTAGACAAAGTTCAGAGAATAAAAGCAGTTCTATTTATTGAAGGGCTTCAGGTGCACTCAGGGCAGTCACAGCCCACCCAGGGCTACACCCAAAATGGACAATGGGTCACGAGTTTTTCACACTTTATAAGTTTTTTCCATTTGCATATTGAGGTTTAATCCTCCAATTACAGCTTCAGCTAATGAAGTCAATTACTCCAAGTTTGCTCCCCAATTCACTGCTGTTTAGATATCTTGGGCTCTGAGACAGTGAGGTGTCCTTGGACTCTAAGCTTAGAGGAATTTTGTCTAAAAATGAGAGAACAGCAGCTCAGCACCCTGTATAGAATCCAGAGTTACACACTAAAATTACAGATACACGAAAAACACAGAAGCTAAAATCCCAAAGCATCACCAGCTGAACCCCCAAGCTCCTGTGCCCTCCCGAAGTGCCAAGTGCAGCCAGCCCAGCTCAGGGTGACACAGCAGGACAGCCCAGGGTGGACAGGGATGGTGCTGGGGTGACCCACATCCACCTGAGTCAGGTTTAATCCCTTCCCAGGTCATCCAGCTGAAAACATCTGGCTGTGGCACCTCAGCCACCTTCTAAGGGGAATGATCCTGCCAGTCACTGTCCAGTGCTGCTGTGGCAGCTGGTTAATCATTTATGCAGTGACATTGCTGCCATGACCTGCTTTTCCGCACAAGAACAACCCCCGAAAAGCCACAGAACTCAAATTTTCCAAGCAGATCTTTGCCGAATAATGCTCGGTTTGGTTCCATGTGAAATTGGGGAAATAATTCTCGTCCAGTCGAAGTGATTTTGGTAAATAATGGATGTGACTTGCTGCCTTGATGGGATTAGCTAAAACAGAGGATAGACAAAGTTAAGATAATAAAAAGAAGATAAATTTATCTAAGGGCCTTCAGGAGCATTTAGGGCAGACAGAGCCTACTGGAGAGGCTACACCCAAAATGGACAGCAGGTCAGGAGTTTTTAATACTTTATAAGTTCTGTCCATTTGCATATCAAGGTTTAACCCTCCAATTACAGCTTCAGCTAATGAAGTCAATTACTCCTAGTTTGCTCCCCAATTCACTGCTGTTTACATATCTTGGGGCTCTGAGACAGTGAGGTGTCCTTGAGGTTTGAGCTTAGAGAGGAATTGTTTTGTCTAAAAATGAGAGAACAGAAGCTCAGCACCCTAGATGGAGCCCAGAGTTATACACTGAAAATTACAGGATTACAGATACATGGAAAATATAGAAGCTAAAATCCTAAAGCATCAGACTCTTCAGGGGATGGAAAAGGAAACCTCTGCTGACCACAGATTGCTGATTCTGGACAGAACCACAGGGTTTGGAGCAGCCTGGGACAGTGGGAGATTTCCCTGCCTGGCAGGGGTGCAAAGGGATGAGATTTAAGGTCCCTGTGACCCAAACCATTCCAGGGTTCCGTGCTGCTGTGATTGCTGAGGACACATCACACATTCCAGCAGTTTTACAGGCCTGCCCGCTTCCTCCCCTGCGCCTGCAGAGGTGCTTTGGGGTCAACACGCCCCTGCAGAACCCCAATTTCTCTTCCTGTGCGTCCAGACGGAGCAGCACAGGAGCCAAAACTCACCTCCCTCTTTTAACCACCCCGTTTTCCTGATTCCATCCCGAAGAATTCCGTGGTGCCCATCAGGAATGAGGCTGGGCAAACCACAGGCTGGCTCTGTGAGCTCCTTATCCTGCTCATCTGACAACATTTTGAAAGAAAAGATATATATATTTTTTTTTTTTTACCAAAGCATCAAGACAGCAGAGGTTTGAAAGAAAGGCTGGAATTTACAAACTCCTATAAATCATGGAATATTTGAAGTATCGCCACATTTGAAGAAGGAAGCTATGCTGAGTTTTTGCACCAATTTCCAGCCCTGACTCTTCCTGAGAGCCCCAGGAAGTCACCAAGAGGAAGATCAATTTTTCCCACTGATTTCTAAACCAATATGAACCCAGTCATGGTTCCTATTTAGGAGCATGAGGAAGCAGGAATATAAAACATTAAGAAGAGTAAAACAGCCCTGGATGCTGGGACTTGTTTGTGACTTGTTTTCTTCCTCACAGACAGAAAATGTCAACAGAAAATTGATTCTCAATAATATCCCCTTTAGCAAGAAATGTGAAAATTCTGATTTTTGAGCTTTTTTTTTGGGGCAGGCAGCAGTGAGCTCAGCACCCCCTGATATATATAAATTAAAGACAGCCATGGCTTTTTGATGGTCCACATGAAAATGCTTGGAATGAGCAGCTTTCCACATTAAAAAGTGACCAATATCATTGTAGAAATAAAAAAAAAAAACCTCAGCAAACAGGACTAGAAATGAAAAGACCAATCGCTTTCCCCAGGATTAACCAGGGCATGGGAAGAAAGAAAGGATATATTGAAATATATAGATGTGAAATGATAAATTCCATCTGTGTCATCTCTTTGTGGGTATTCAAAACCCACCTCAGCAGTGCAGCAGCTTCACAAGGCTGAGGAAAAGGCCAAATCCTTCTGTAAAAATCAAAACCTCGCCCTGGAATGACCTAAAGCTGTGGTGGCACTGCCAGGTCTGTGGGGACAGCGAGTCATCATGGCCTCTATAATGAGGTTATAGCATAGCTCAGCATTTAAAATGCCATCCTGAAAGCTGGGAATTAACCCCTTTGCTCCTCAGCATCTCCTGCTCGTCTTTGATTAACGAGGAAGGAAAAATTAGAGGGGGGAAAAAGCCCAGAAATTTGGGGTTTCAGGAGCTCCATGAGCAGCACAGAGAGCAGAATGTGCAATTCCCCCACGGGAGGTGAACGTTCAGACGAGGAGTGGTTTACAGGCAATGCCTAAATTACCACTGTCCAAATACCTCCTGAGCTTTGTCTTAATTTGGCTCCTGGGAGGTTTTTACAGCTGCTTGGCTCATCATTCGTGGCCTGTGGATTACGGTTGAACGTCTCTGGGTTAAATGAAGAAGAAAAACAGGTGAGATTTAGCACTTGGCACAGAGGGAAGGGGAGTTTCTGCTCCCTGCTGAGTAAAGAAATGAGGAATCCTCAAAACTTCCCTGCTGGGTAACAGACCCAGAATAAATGCTCAGCCCCAGAATAAATCCTCAGCCTTTCCTCTTCTCTGCCTCTGGAGAGCTCAGGTTCTGTTTTACCTTTGGCCTTGAAGGAGGAAACAAACAAACAAACCAACCCCAAAGAAAACCAAGCAAACAAATAATTTCTCTGTAGAATCACAGAACCTCAGGATGGTTTGGGATGGAATTTAAACCCATCCAGTGCCACCCCTGCCGTGGGAAGGGACACCTCCCACTGTCCCAGGCTGCTCCAAGCCCTGTCCAGCCTGACCATGGACACTTCAGGGATCCAGGGGCAGCCACAGCTTTTCTGGGAATTCCATCCCCACCCTCACAGGGAGGAATTCCTTCCCAATATCCCATCTAAATCTTCTCTCAGTCATTCCTCCCTGTCCTGTCACTCCAGACCGCTGTAGAAATTCCCTTTCAGGCTCAGTTAGGTCACCCCTGCTCTCTCCTCCAGCAAGGCTGAATAATCCTAATTTTCCCAGCCTTTCCTCCCAGCAGAGCTGCTCCATCCCTCTGATCATCCTGGAACCTCCTCTGGGCTCTCCCCAGCAGCTCCAGGTCCCTCCTGTGCCGGTGCAGCCTGCAGGGGAGGTGCCAGGGGTGCTCTGGGACACCAAGGCAGACAGGCGCTCATTTCTGTGGAATTTAAGGAATTTTTCAGGAATTACCTTGGGAATGGCTGAGCGCAGAGCGCCGTGCGCCCTCTGCCGGCCGTTCTCGGAAGTGCAGCCAGCGCCCGCCACCGCTGCGAAAATTTAAATTTGGGTAAATTTAAACAAATTTTAGCAGATTTGGGCATCTATTTGCCGCCCTCTCTGCGGCTTCAGGTCCTTCCACTGCTAATTCTCATCCAAGACATGTAAATAACACATCCAATGTAAATAACACAGCACAGTCCACCAGGCAAAGCCATTGCATTCTGCTTACTCCAAAATCCTTTGCAAACATTCACACTTTTACTTCCAAACCTGAAGGAATTTGACAATCAGAACGCTGGAATCAACCACAGCGGGTTAAGGGATGTGACCTCCCTGTGCTGAATAACATCAAACCTTTCTCCTGGCTGTCTTTTCCCAGGCTGGCATTTGGACATGGGAATGAAATTGGATCAAAAGAGGTCTTAATACCAGTGAAAACATGTGAGACAGAATAACTCAAAATTACTTTTCACTATTTTTCTAGCCTGATATTCAGAAAGCAGCCCCGTTCTAACTCATTTTCCCCTCTCAGCTGGCCCAGCTGTGACTCTTGTGACACAAATAGCACACGTGACAATGCCAGCGCTCAGGTGTGTTCCTCTCAGGACATGCCACGTCTTGCCAGGCCATGGCACAGGGCAGGATTTGGCTGTGCAGCAGCCCTTGCCCAAAATTGCAGCTCGGGTTCACATCTGGGTTCTGTTTCTGGGACCTTTTCTGCAGAACCAAGCGACAAAATACAGATTTTCTCAGTGGCAAGTGGCTCCAGTGACTAAGGATTATTCCAGCCGTCCAACTGCCTTATGCTGGTCCATGAAAAATAAGAGATTTCTCTTTTTACAGCATTTCTCCTCCTTATTTTGTAAGGATGCCTTACAGTCCCTCAGCTGGCAAACTGGATGGAATTTTAGCCATGGGGTTTTCACATCGAACTTGCCCTTTGAGCTCAGCATGGATGGTTTGCCAGCAGCAAAACCAACTCGGTCCTCTGCAAACACTAAATTGTCTCCAGAGGCTTTCCCAGCTCAGTTCCCGGGCACAAAGCACATCCTTGGGCAGACAGATGTGTCAGTAAATATTCCCCGCGGAGCAGGGTTACCGGGTGCTTTGTTGCCAAACGCTTCCCTCATTTGCATCTCTAACATTCGTCCCCAGGCAAAAGCCACCGTGATTTATAGAAGGCAAATGGAAAAACTGCCCAAATGACCCAGATAAACGTCCTGAATGACAAATCATTACTAAAAAGTACACAGTGGTTGTTTTTATGGATCTGTGAATGGCAGGGTACACATCCTTGTTTTCTATCCACCAACAGATTGGAGATCTCTGCTCCCTGTTAAAACCTGGAAATGAACAGGGAAATGTGCTGGTTTCACATTTTGCACAGCCCCGATGGTTGGAAGGCATTTCCCCATCCCCAAAGCCATTTCCCTTCTCACATCCCCCAATTTCCAGCCTGAGCAGCCCAGCTGGATATCAAATCTGTGCCTCTTCCTCACCCTGCTCTGGATCTTCCCCAGAACAGAGAGGATCTCAGTGCTGGAAATCCCAAAACACAGATTCTCTGGGCACAGCCAACACATCCCTGCTCTGGCTCACACTGTGAAACCACCAGCACTTAGAGATGTAGGAAAAATAAGAAATTCCACGACAAACCCAGCTCTGAGCACATCAAGCAGCAGGAATGGAGCATGAAACCTTTCCAGACTGCTCCTGCACCTTGCGCAACATTCCAGGATTAAAAAATGCCATGGAAAAGGACCAACACACACAAACTGCCAAGTGGGAACAGCTCGGGGAGGGCTGAGACTCAAATTCCTGGAAACTTGATTGGAACATAAATTATTCTTGCTCCTGTTGAGGTAACAAATGATATCACTTGGATTTTCCCCTCCGATAACAGCTTCTACCTGTGATTTGGTAAAGCCAGCGCTGGTTATCTCCATTAATACATCAGATCTCTGACCACAGCTTGAGTCACCTACTGGTGGCACCACACATTATCTCAAAGAAATTTAAAGTTTATGGATTCTATAGTATTAAAATATATATATTAAATTATATTGAAGTTTATGGATTATATAGTGTTAAAGAATATATATTCTATTCTATTCTATTCTATTCTATTCTATTCTAGTTTATGGATTATATAGTGTTAAAGAACATATATCATATCATATAATATCATATATATCATATTAAAGACTAAAGATTATAGAATATTAAAGAGCAACTGCTGAGTTGTTGGCCAGCAAGGTCAGATGAACGAAAGACAAGTCTTTCCCCAAATAATGTTAAACTACAGAAAATCATTCCCCATGTTTCACTCAGCTTTCCATCATTTCAGTCCCAGAAGTGAAGTCAGCTTTGCTCCCAAGCGATGAGACAAGCCAGGTACCAGAAGTGTCATAAATCTCATTATCACTCCTGTCTGGGAGCTGTTAATTGGTGCCAGACTACAAAAGAGCTGTTCAGGTAAGAAAAAGCACCAGGAAGTGCACTTTTCCCAGCTCAGCATGAAGGTGAAAAACACACAAAATGCACGGCAAGAATTGAGAGTGAAGTCCAAACCACGAAGCTTCAAAGAGCATGAAATCCCTGCTGGCACCGAAATGGGGCAGAAATTTGACTTTGAGGGACCTCAGGCACAGAGAACATCACCTGGGCAGGTGAGACAGAACCTGCAGCTCTCCTTCAGCCCAGGCCAGTGGGATCCCGAGGGGAGCCTGGAGCTGGAAAAGCTCTGGAGGAAACTCCTGGCTCCCAGCAAGATGAATAATCCACCTGTTCCCTACTTGTGAGCAAACACTACAAAGGAATAATTAGAACCTATCTGACCTGAAACCCACATGCCCATTACTGTGGTATTTTTCCACCTACTCCAGGTGAAACAGAAGATGGGCTGGCCCTGCGATGGGAGGGGTGGAGTGGCAGCAGAGATGCTGATTTATAAAGCAGCAGCCAGCAGGGCTCGTTCTCCACAGGCTTGGGACAGGGAGCTCGTCCTGCCTGGAGGATGCCGAGGTGGGAACAGAATTCCAGCTAACCCCTGCTGGCCACAGGACAGGGAGACACCACCTCGGGGAGCTTGGGGACTGCAGGACAGCTCTGAGCCACCACAGAACCCCAGCCGGGCTTGGGCTTGTCATCCGGAGAATTTGGGGTTTCCATCCAGAGAATTTGGGGTTTCCATCCAGAGGCTGTGGCTTGGCTGTTTCCCTCCATCAGGAAAGAAATAAACTCAGCAGGATGGTCAAGGTGGGTACAGAGCTCAAGGAACTGCACCTCGTGTTTCTTCTGAAGTTTGATTTGGTAAATTTATGGCATAAATACAGGCTAAGTGAAGAATTTAATTAATACCAGGCGCCAGTTTGGATTGGGAAGAATTCTTGGACTGGCTGAGCCAAAAATCTGAGATTTTATGAAACTCTGAAGGCTAAAGGTTAACATAGGTCACGCTTGCAAGTGAGCAAAAGATTTTACTAACTTCATCAATTTTCTTTAGTTTTCTCCTCCATCTGCTAAGTTCTCCCAGTAGAGAGCTGTTGCCTTTCTCTCCTGGTTTCTCTCCTTTATAGGGATTTAAAAAGCTGAACAGATTTTTGGGTGGGAGAGTTAAAGAGAGGAGGAGGAGGAGGAGGAGTAGGGAGGTGAGGAAAAAACCCAATAGATAAAACAGATTGTGAATCTTCAGCATGGCAGAAGAAAAATTGGGCATCACCAGATCAAATCTAGTGTTGGAATAGGAATAGGAGTAGGAATAGGAATAGGAATAGGAATAGGAATAGGAATAGGAATAGGAATAGGAATAGGAATAGGAATAGGAATAGGAATAGGAATAGGGAGTAGGAGCTTTTCAGGTCCGTAACTACAAGCTTGACTTTTTCTAATTAAAATGAGTGTTTACAAATTTATATTTGCACCAGCTGAGGATAAGGTGCCAGTTTTGCCACGGTTAAATAATAAGATATCCCAATGATTATTGGTTTTTCCTTGCTGTTTCCATTATTTGAGCTCCCTGTAAGCCATGGGGATCTCTCCTCTCCATTGCTGTGGGATCTCCAAGGAGCCCCTTGGTGCTCTGCTGTCCCTCCAGGGGACTTCCGGGGGATCTCCCGAACCTCTGGGCTTTAATCCACAAGGAAGCCTCCGAAAGGAGGTCAGCCAATGTGGTTTCTAGGATAATTGGGAGTTGGAACGTTATGATTATGCAGGAAGGGAAGTTTGCACTCCAGAGTTATCTGAGGGTTTGGAAACAGCACAACCCCCAAGGTATCTCTGGAAGCAGAACATTCCCTGAGGTCTAGCAGCCTCCCTGGGTCTGAGCTCTGTGTGAGCAGAAACACAGCAGCTCCTCCTTGGCTACCAGTCTGGTGTTTGCCTCCATTCCTGCCTTTCGTGGAGTGCAAATAGAAATTTGTAAATGTTAATTTTAGCTAGAAAAAGTAACTCTTGTAGTTATGGACATGAAAGGCTCCAGGACCAAGCAAGTTCTCAATGGGCAATTTTCCCCTCCCTTTTACAATTTTTTTTTGCTTTTCCACTGATCTCTTCTTGGAGCTGATAAATAAATTAATAATTTTCCCTAGCAATGCTGAGGTCCTGGGCAGTATTTTCCTACACTTGGCGTTGGATCACAAACGCTGGAAGTATTGCACATCCCTAAAGGAATCTCTGTAATTTACATCTGATGATGTCCTGACCACAATCCCAGCAACACAACCTGGATGGATCTCAGGATAAGGGGCAGGAAAAAACACCTCGATAGCCAGGAGAAAGGGAATGTAGCAATTTGTAGGTTGCCTAAAAAACAGTAGATCTGTCAGAGTTTGACTTTTTTGGTGGTCTTTTGCAGAAAAAGTCCGATGTTTACTCGGTTGAGATCTACGGGACAAAAGATCTGCGAAAAACAGAGATCGAAGATGAAGAGGAGAAGCACAACGACTTAAAAGGCAACAAGAAAAAAAAGAAGAAGGCAGACGAGCTCAAGAAAGAACTGGACCTGGTGAGTGCTGCTGAGCTTCCATGCCACATTCCATGAAATGCAGGGAATTGCGATGCCCTGCACTGAAAATCCAGCACAGGGGAGGATTTTCCCCCTCGCACTCCTGGGGTGTGCCAGAAAGATGCTGTGCAAGATGAACACCTAAAATGGGAGAACAATTCTGATCTAATTAAGCCACCAGTGGTACAGAACATGATCTGCCCAAAAAGGAGTCAATCATTCCCCAGATGGAATCGCTGCCATCTGTATTTCCTGACAACCTGCACAGCCAGCCAGGAATCTGAGGGAAAGGCAGAACCAATTGTGCTCCAGAGATTCCAGCATTTCCCAGCTTTAATTGGGGTTTTACGCAATTAAAATTGGGGTTTTACCCAAACCAACTGCTCTGACCTTCAAGAAATCTATATTTCCCTCCTGCCTCACCACTGACCTGCTGGCTGCTCTTGGAAATGTTGCTTCCTCTCCACACGTTCCAGTTTCCCAATCTGAAACATCAGGGTAATTATACTGACCTCTTTTCGGGATTGCTGGGAGAGCAGCTCACAGCAGAGGCCATTTACAGCCTGGGTGGCATTTCAGAGCTCAAAGAACCCCAAAAGCAGAGATTGATCCCATGATTCTCTGATCAATTCACCCGGCAGGTTCATATCTCTCAGTCCCTGCTGTCTTTGCCACCAGGGGATTTGACTTCACTCAGTGTTACTAAAGAGAAACCAAAGCACAGACAGGAATTGACTCACCCAAGTACCCATGAATCACCCTGAGAAAACAATTGGGAGATCTCGCAAATTCTTGGCTTCTAAATCCCAGTTCAGCACAAGATATAATTAGGCCAGCGATACCACAGAGGTGTCACTGCAGGCCAGGGAGAAGAGCTTTGAGATTTCCCTCTCCCACACCCTTTTTAACTGTGCTCAGAACCTGTTGCCTCTTTCCACCAGGCTGTGGAGGATAATTTCACATTCCCTGCCCCGGCAATCAAGGGCAGAGGTTGTTGTCACACACATTCTGAGCCCTGAGAGGAATTATTTATCCCAGAGAAGCACAGGATGAACACACCATCCTGTTCTGGCGACAGATTTGCTGGAGGAGGGAGCTATTTGCAAAAGCACTCTGCAAATCAATAGGAAAAAAAGATTATCATTTTCCAGTGGAAGATATTTTGCTCATCAATGTGCAGGTTTGTCTAATTGAGGAAAGTGAGGTGTCATACATGGTGGCAGGCAGTTTGAGCTTTCTCCTGATCTGGAAATAAAAACTTCAACAGTCTGGTGAGTTTTCTCGCTGTGATTTTTTTCTGACTGTAATTTTCTCTCTCTCGGAATGCAGGATGACCACAGGCTCAGCACCTCGGAACTGGAGAAGAAGTATGGCACCAGTATAGACAAAGTAAGTCCGCAGGGCATCGTTAAGGAGCTCAATCAGTCACCTCTGGCCTCCCCAGAGCTTCCCAGGAGCAGGAATTTCATTATTAAATATGTGTGGCTGCATTAGTGCTCCCAGTAAAGCCTAAACCAGCAAGGAAATGTGCACTGACTTGGATTGAAAGTGGAATTTCTCCCGAGTCTGAGGAAGGCTGAGCTACTGCTTCGAAATCCAAAAACCCTGTGCAAAATGGGGCCTCAGGACCTCATTTTTCCTGAAGCTTTCATCTGATGTTTTGATTTCGCCACAATTCATTTCTCACCATAACGATTTCTAGCAGAAACTGCGTGGGACGAGCTGGTTTTGAAGGAAAATCTAGATTTGAGAAATTACACACCTGAGTCCCTTTGACACCTGACACTTGAATATCCAGAGCACAGACAAGAATTTCAAGAACCCCCTGAGCTACAAACACCGTGTGGAAATGCAGCAACAGCAGCGAAATACCCGATGTCAGTTTTTTCCTTGGCTTTCCAAACGCTTAGGCCAGGTTTATTTGATTGCCAACCAACAGAATGGAAACTCCTGATGGACTTGGCCTCGAATTCAGTGCTCCAGTAAAGAAATAGCTGGTTCTTCATAATAGATAATTCATAGCAGCCACTCTGAAAGTTTGGAAATTGGAGTTGCAGGTCATTTGTGACACAAACAACCTCTGAATTTTGTTCTGAGCTGAGGTACAACATCTTTTTCTCTGTGATTTCATTCTAAACGTGTCTCCTCCTTCTGCAGGGTCTCTCGAGTGCAAGGGCAGTTGAGATTTTGGCTCGGGATGGTCCCAACGCCCTCACTCCCCCCAAAGCCACCCCCGAAATCGTGAAATTCCTCAAGCAGATGATCGGAGGCTTCTCCATCCTGCTCTGGATCGGAGCTGGGTTCTCCTGGATCTCCTTTGGCATTCAGCTGGCGCAAGGAGTGGATTCAGCCTTCGACAACGTGAGTGCATGAGCAACCTCAGAGTTTGACCCGTGAGGATCTGAGGGGTGGAAATACTACACAGTTACTCAGTAACTACAAGGAGGCCTCTTGTTCTCTCCTTCTGCTGCTGAACGTTTCTGATAAAAGCTCAGAAATGCCTCGCTCACCACTTGTTTAAAGAGTGCTGCGCGAAGGTTTTATAACCACTGGGCATAATCACCGTTCTTGAGTACTCTGAGAGCAGCACTAAAGTCTTTGACTAATTCCCTTTTGCGTTATACTCGGCTATTTTAAAAATGTTTTTTGTTTGTTACACTCTGATTTGTTGGGGTTTGTGTCAGGTTAGACGAGGATTTTTGATAGATGGGAAAAAAGAGTATTAAAAACCCTTTTTCATACACACAAAAAATGCCAAAAAAATTTAATTGATCATTTGCAGGGCAGCACTTGAAAGTCCTTTTCTTAACCTATCTTTTAACCTGGCCAACACCTCATTTTAAAATCCTGCTGCAACAGAACTGTGATTTATTCTAGCAGAAGAATTGCTGAAAACTTGCCTTAAATTAACCAGATTATGTCTTTTATTGATCAGCTCTACCTCGGAGTAGTCCTGGCTCTGGTTGTCATCCTCACTGGCATCTTTGCTTATTACCAAGAAGCCAAAAGCACAAACATCATGGCCAGCTTCAGCAAGATGATCCCCCAGGTGAGAACCACCAAGGCCTTCCAGCTGAGCTCGAAATTCACCCCAATAATGCATGAGGGAAGCCCAGCAAGCCCAGCTTGTATTAATCTCTTGGCAAATGGCCCAGATAACAAAATCCTGAATCCCAAACCATTACAGAGGTTGCTTTTATGGATCTGTGGATGGCAGGATGCATATTCTTGTTTTCCATCCACCCCTGGATTGGAGATCTCTGCTCCCAGTTAAAGCCTGGAAATGAACAGGGAAATGTTCTGGTTTCACATTTTGCACAGCCCCGATGGTTGGAAGGCATTTCCCCATCCCCAAAGCCATTTCCCTTCTCACATCCCCCAATTTCCAGCCTGAGCAGCCCAGCTGGATATCAAATCTGTGCCTCTTCCTCACCCTGCTCTGGATCTCAGAACAGACAGGAGGATCTCAGCTCAGAGGATGACACAAGGCCAATTTCTGTCCCATTTCTGCCTTCCAGCAAGCTCTGGTCCTCAGGGATGCCGAGAAGAAGGAGCTGCCAGCAGACCAGCTGGTGGTTGGGGACATCGTGGAGATCAAGGGTGGGGACAGAATCCCTGCAGACATTCGCCTCATCTTCACCCAGGGCTGCAAGGTGAGCAGTTTGTTGTATAGAAGGAATTCCTGCACAGTCAGTATGGGTTATTGGAGTTTTGATTAGACATAATTAACGAAATCAGAGAGCAGAAGCCTGAATGTGATGCTGAGCTCCTCTAGGATTGACAGCTCCCTTCCTGGACACTCAAAGCCATCAGATCCAGGCCATGCTCTGGCCCTGCTCTTTGCAGATGCACCAACACAGGATTGAGAGTTTCCTCTGGATCTCTTGGATCCTCAAAACTGTGGGTTTTTGTTCAGGCTGCTGCTGAAAATCCCACCAGCAGACCCACAGCATTGGCTGAACTGAATTCCCAGAGGAATTCAGCTCAGAGAGAAGGCACTGAGGGATTTTGATGTCCCTGATTATTAAATAAGCTGCACCTCAGCTCCTGGGCTGGACACCACTGTGCACTGCTGAATTAACATGACCTTGTCTCCGTTTCATTAAAGGTGGACAATTCTTCACTCACAGGGGAGTCAGAGCCACAGTCCCGCTCCTGTGATTTCACCCACGAGAACCCCCTGGAGACCAGGAACATCGCCTTCTACTCCACCACCTGTGTGGAAGGTGAGCTGATCCCGAAATTGGGCATGGAAATCCCATTGGATCCCCTTTCTCTGTTCCTCCACTGGCTCCAGCCACATCCATCATCCTCTGTGCACGCCTTACATCCCTTTATCTTTGTTTCTAGTTAGTCTTTGACCTCTATTCAGTGACTTCAGGGGAACTGAACATTTTTGTTCTCTGTTATTTATCGGGGTACAGAGAGAAGGGTCCCCAAAAAGGCACCTGCACAGGTGCTGCTTAGTCCTGCTGACTCATTTAAGCAATTCTGCTTCAAGGAACTTCAGAGAGGTTTAATTTTTTCATTAACTTAATTCTGAGCAGATTAAAATAAAGTGTGACCTCGGGGGGTCACAGTTAGCATTTGTCCCAACACCCAGCGTGGTTATGACTGCGCCAATCAATGAATTTATTTCAATTGTGGTTTTTCCATCACTACCTGTTGGACTGCCAGGCTGCCGCTGCCTTGGGGTGTTTGTGTGCCCTGGAGGTGACAGTTTTTGTCCCTGCAGGCACTGCCACGGGCATTGTCATCAACACGGGTGACCGCACCATCATCGGCCGCATCGCCTCGCTGGCCTCGGGCGTGGGCAACGAGAAAACGCCCATCGCCATCGAGATCGAGCACTTCGTGTACCTGGTGGCAGGAGTGGCCATCTCCATCGGGGTCCTCTTCTTCATCATCTCCGTCTCCATGCGCTACAAGATCCTGGACTCCATCATCTTCCTCATCGGCATCATCGTGGCGAACGTGCCGGAGGGGCTGCTGGCCACGGTGACGGTGAGTTCCTGCAGGGTTTGCTGCTCGCCGCTCCAGCTCTGCCCTGAGTCGGGCCTGAATAGGGGTGGAGGCTTTTATTCCAAGGATAAACCCTTCCATTTGGGAGTTCTGGTGTGACTGAGTCACTCATCTTCAATCTGGTTTGGAACGAGGCTCTCCAAGCGCTGCTGAGCACAATGATGTGACTCATTTCCCCACAACCTGTTCCCGCTTGGAAGCAGGGACATTGTACCCTGAAAGCCACGTGAGAACTCCACTTATTCCCATATATTCACCGCTAAATTCCCTGGCTGAGAGGGAGAACACCTGCTGAGCACTGCTGGCGCTCAAGAACCCCAGCAGCAAACAAGCAGGGTGAGAATGAAGGGAATCATTGCAGGATTCGGGAGGTTGGTGACCTGCAGCTCCCTGCCCATTGCAGGTCTTTCCATCTCAGACACCCTCTGGACTGATAAGACATTCCAATTTTATTTGTATTTATATGATTATTTTCAATAACAAATTATATTATTATTGTATTATTTTATATTCTTATTATTATATCTATCAGGTTTCTGTCAGCAGCAAATCCGCTTGTTCTAGTTACAACCCAACTAGATTCTAATTTAGAACTATTCCAAAGTTAGACTCCGATTCTAATGTTAAAAAAAGGGGGAAAAATGCAATGCAGCCAACAAAAAAGCCAAAAAAATTAAAATATTACCTTAAAAAAAACCCAAAATGAATGAAGTGCCCCTTTTCACACCACCAGGTGAGTCTGTCCCTCACAGCCAAGCGCATGGCCAAGAAGAACTGCCTGGTGAAGAACCTGGAAGCTGTGGAAACGCTTGGCTCCACGTCCATCATCTGCTCTGACAAGACAGGAACTCTGACCCAGAACAGGATGACTGTTGCCCACCTCTGGTTTGACAACCAGATCTACTCAGCCGACACCAGTGAAGATCAGACAAGTAAATGTGGGATGTGGGGAGGGGAGGATCTCGGATCAAAGCTGGGATGTCCGCTGGGAAGGGATTTTGATGGCTAAATCAGACAGATCTTCCTTCTGCACGTGGAAATGCCTTTGTAGCCATGTAGAGAGGGGAAAAGAAGAGTTACTATTTGAACTCCACTCATAGATGTAAATCAGGAGGAGGTTCTACTCCAGAGCCCTTTGCCAAGAGTACATTTAGTAGGGAATTAAGCAGAGAAACATCACCCAAACCCCTTTGCCAGCACTGAGGGAGGTAAATTTGCATAAAAATATTTTTCCATAAAAGAACCTGTCAAAAAAAAAATTTTTTTCCTGCAAAAAAGTCAATTCTGCTTTTTCACTCTTAAGCTCCTGCTTGTGCCATGGGATGTGCTAAAGGATGCAATGTGTGTTTTACTCCTCCCAGCTCAGCCCTTTGACCAAAGTTCTGCCACGTGGACAGCGTTATCCAAAATTGTCACTCTCTGCAACCGGGCGGAATTCCGGCCGGGACAGGAAAACCTCCCCATCATGAAGGTATTGCTGACTTCACATCAGCTTATTTCCCTTCCTCTGAAAGAGCAATTTGCTCTGCTTGGCTTTAGCAATCTCATTTTACCATGCCAGCCCTCTAAGTTCCTACTGACAGAGGTTTTACTGCTGCTCACTCACACAAGAGGGAAAAAACCCACAAAGCCAAGAGGATGAATTGATGAATTTACAAAATCACAGAATATCCTGGGTTGGAAGAGATCCAAAAGTCCAATCCTGGCCCTGAACAGGACAACCACAAAAATCCCTGTGCCTCAGAGCATTGTCCAAACCCAGCCGTGCCTGCCAGGAAAAAGGCAATACAAGCGGCAGGAATAGTAATTACTGCACTATTAATTTAATATAGCAGAGGTAAACATGCCTTAATTAATGTCTTTCCACATGACTGCTTGAAGGTAGTAAATTCCAGTCACTGGGCTACCAGAACGAATCTGCTGTTCCCTCATCAATGCCATCCTCAAATTAACTGGGGTTTGTGCCTCAGCTCACCTGCAGTGACCTGAGTGTGACCCCAAATCTGCTTTACAGATCCCAGTGCTCTTTTCTCTCTTTGCTGAGGATCAGTTCCAACTCCAAGAGCAAACTAGACATCCCGAATTTCTATTTTAATATTTTTCCGGGACTTCTTGAACATAACAGCAGGCAGAAAAGAAGAAATCAGCTCAAAGCGCCTGGACTTTTGCAATTCCACAATTCCATGACATGCTGCACGAGGAATCTACATTTTTATATTCAAGAAGTCCCGGCAAAACATTAAAATTTCTTCCTTTGTGCCCACAGAGGGTTGTGGTTGGAGATGCCTCTGAAACAGCTCTGCTGAAATTCTCTGAGGTCATTCTGGGGGACGTGATGATCATCAGAGCACAGAACAAGAAAGTGGCTGAAATTCCTTTCAACTCTACCAACAAATTCCAGGTGGGTTTCTTTTTTTTTTTTAAATTGGAAATCATGCCCGATTGATTGTTTCTGTCACTGGGCCTAATGTGACAATGGGTGACCCTGAAGCCTTAATGGGGTAATTTCACAACAGAAGAAATTTAAGTTATAATGAATGTATTTCAGGGCATTGATGGAAATTTAAGTTGCAATGAATACATTTCAGTGCGTTTGATGGAGTACATGACATCCTAATGACAAAGAACATTAATTCCATGCAAAACTAGAAACAAATGAGGATCATTTAAGCTCTTCCAACTGATTTCCTGTCTGTGGCACAGCTTTCCATCCATGAGACTGACGACCCCAATGACAAACGCTTCCTGCTGGTGATGAAAGGAGCCCCAGAGAGGATTTTGGAGAGATGCAGCACCATCATGATCAACGGCAAGGAAGAGCCTCTGGACAGTGAGAAGGCAGAAGCTTTCCAAACAGCCTACATGGAGCTGGGAGGCATGGGAGAGAGAGTGCTGGGTGAGTGCAGCTGCAGGGACTGCCTGGGAAAATGGAGCAAAATCCATCCATAAAATCTGTGAAATGGTGTTTAAAGTCTTGGCATATCCAGCATGCCTGGAAAAATGGTTCAGCGCACTGGAGCTGTACAAACAAGGGCAAACCCTGGTGATGTATCAAGCTCTCCTCTTTCTCCCACTATTCCCTAGCAAACCCTGGTGATCTATCAAGCTCTCCTCTTTCTCCCACTATTCCCTAGCAAACCCTGGTGATCTATCAAGCTCTCCTCTTTCTCCCACTATTCCCTAGCAAACCCTGGTGATCTATCAAGCTCTCCTCTTTCTCCCACTATCTCCTGCCCATCCCATCACCCTCAATCTCTTTCCAGGTTTCTGCCACTTGTACCTGCCTGAAAACGAGTTCCCAGAGAGCTTCCAGTTTGACACAGATTCCATGAACTTCCCGACCTCCAACCTGTGTTTTGTTGGGCTCCTGTCCATGATTGACCCACCTCGTTCCACAGTGCCTGACGCTGTCTCCAAGTGCCGCAGCGCTGGGATCAAGGTAGGGATTTGGCAGGGAAAAACCCGGTGATTCCACTGCTGAAAGACTTCTTGTAATTGTTTTAGGTGTTTTAAAATTTAAGATCTTCCACCGCGTCGTCACTGATTATCTTGCTTGCAACAACTACCAAAAATCTCAATGTTAGTTAATGCCATCCTGTAATTGCGGCTTAGAAAGTCCCCAGAGGCAAAACATTGTAATTTAAGTGGGAATCAGATTATAGGAACTGTACAGAATTTTAAAACTGGAAATCCAAACTTGCAAAAACTCAGATACTCTCTCATCAGATCAGTTTTTAGAATATAGAACCCACACCAGCTGGAATTACTTGTTTGTAAACTGAGTAAGGTGACAGAAACAATTCTAGCCAAGCAACCAGGACACAGGAAACCTGATTCGAACATTTATTCGAAGGAATCACTAATCCCAAAACTATTCAAGTCGAACCTGAAGTATTAATTCCCTTAATTTCGTTCCTAGGGGACCCACACGTAAATTTTCAGCTCCGAGCAGAGGTGAAATCTATCTAAATCAAGGGGAAATCATATTTGGAATTACAGATCTCAGAGGAGATGAATCCCAAGCCCCAGCCCCGATGAAATTTTTTGTAGTCTGAAGACAAATCTGGCAACTTCTCTTCAAGAAAAGCAAGGAGAGGCTGTGCCTTATCTGTCAGGACACCTCAGTCACAAGGATCCATTTTAAGATGCAATATTCTAACAAACCCTCCCCACTGCACATACCTAATATAGATCCTTATATAAAGGCTCCTTTATTCTGCATTATTCCAATAGGGCTGCCTGTGAGTTCTTCCCTCAGAGCCCTGATAAAGCAGCCTCAGTCAGGAGAGGCAGAGCCCAGATGTCCATCCGAGCTGGGCAATTACTGCCCATAATCTCCCTTTATCGTGTACACAGCACTGCTCTGATCCCAAACTGCTTCCTGCTCCTCAACAATGGACATTCCCCTTATCTCTGCCTTTTCCATCGGTCACTCACTTGTCCCTGCTCAGGTCATTATGGTCACTGGCGACCATCCCATCACGGCCAAGGCCATCGCCAAGAGCGTGGGCATCATTTCGGCCACCAGTGAGACCGTGGAGGACATTGCCAAGCGCCTCAACATCCCCGTGGAGCAGGTGAACAGGAGGTGAGAGCCAGCAGAGCCTGGGCAGCACCTGAGCCTCCATTTCCATGCTCTCTCCACACTGATTTTCTCCCTGCTTTTACCCCCCAGCCCCTCTGCTTTCTGCTTTTTTTGCGACACATTCCCGCCCTTGTGGCGTCTCCACCGAAATGTGCCCAGCTTTGTGGTTTTCGTCTTCGCTGCCCTCGAGGAAAATCTAGTAAATTGGACTTTGCAGATCATGTGGAAGTCGCTGTCGCTGCCCGTTTGACAAAACGCACACAAAAAGTAAATTCAGCATCACACGACCTAATTTGGACCATCAGCCCAAATTCCTCCTTCACCCCTTAAATGCTGAAAAAATAACATCACAAGGGAAGGATGGAAGCTCCTGGCAGAAGCGATGTCTTCCTCTGTCCCTCCCACTGAGAAGCCTCTTTAAAATGCATTTTCTGGAGCTTCCACGAGTCCTCTCAGTCTCCAGGTAACTCTGAGCCTCTCTGGAATTCTGCAGCACTTGCTGATCAACAACAAACCCCTCTGCAACTACCTCCATTTACTGCTTTCCCCCCATCCATTTGCACCCACATTCCAGCACACTATTTTTACCCTTTCAACCTGGAGATTCACCCCAGGAAACTCCCTCTTGCAGGGAAGCCACAGCAGCCGTGGTGAACGGGATGGAGCTGAAGGACATGAGCTCGGAGCAGCTGGATGAGATCCTTTGCAACCACTCCGAGATTGTCTTCGCCCGAACCTCACCCCAGCAGAAGCTGATTATCGTGGAGGGCTGTCAGAGGCAGGTGAGGCTGGCAAAGGTCACCCACAGATCCCAGGGCTGAGAGGCTGGGAGCCAATTCCCAGTGCTCCCCGAGCTCTGTTTATACTCTTTTCCCCGTGCCAGAACATTATCTAACAGATTGTCACAAACACTGCCTGGACTCAGTCCAAGCCGCTCAAATTCCTGCTACACTCTCGGCTCCTGGTGGCAAAATGAGTTTTTCCCCGAGTCTGGAGCTGCAGCCAGGGTCTGGCTTGTCCCTGTCACAGCTGTGCTGCACTCAAAGCCTCCTGTGCCCTGTTTGGGAAGGAGAATTCCCTCGGGAATTCTTTAAATCCAGATAAAAGCAACGGTGCTGCCACATCCTCTCATCTTATCTCCTGTGGCTGCTCAGAGCAATGTCCTCCTGCCCACAGGAATGTTTGGGAGTGGAGTTGTTTAGTGGCTCAACAGGTGAACTCACAGGTCTTTTCCACCCTAAACCATTTATGACTCGGAGGTATGAACCCCACAAGATGCCAGAGCATGATTTATGCACCGAGCCTTATCTGTGTTACTTCCCAAGGCTGTAAATCAGGAAGAAGGAATTAAGGAGAATTTGTCCCATCCATGGGTAATATTATGTAAAGCAGCCTGGAGTGCAGCCAGCACAGAAAAAAAAAAAAAAGAAAGGCATTTACAGATCTCTGTAAAAGATGAAAATTGCCATCAAAATACTCTCCACTCAAAACGGACATCTTCCAAGTCGATTTTGTGAATTAAATCCACGCTACTGCTGTGCCTGAACTGTGCAGAGAAGATGTGGTACGATATATTATTTTATTTTTGCAGCTCTGCCAGCACTAAGCTTCCCAATCAGCACTATCAGCTCGCTGGGTTTAAGCCTGGAGTGCTCTCTGGAGAGTAAAAAAACCTAGATAAAATCTTTCCACTTCACGTGTATTTTATTTTTTGAATGGTCTCTGCTAGGCACACGGTGGGTAAACGTGTTCTGCACTGCTCAGACACCCACACTGCGGGCAGATTTGGCTCTTGAGAGGATGAAAAGGAACAAACCTCCCCCAGCCAGGCTCCAGCTATGTTTAGTGCTTAGAGCTTATAAGCCCTTCAGTACATGGCATTATTTATAGGTAGTGACACTGTGCTCAATCCCCCCAGGCACAGGAAATTCAGCATTTTATTTTTGCCAGGCTTTTTCCCACTCTGAACACCCTGCCTTGCATGGAGCCACGAACTTCTGCATCAGCTAGAGCACAGCCTCAAGTTGGTTTCACAGGGAGATAACAAGGAAGATGAGCTGGATAATCAGAGTTTTCCATCTTTTGGATTACGAGAGCAATCCCAGCACAGAGGGATGATGGCCAGGAGCTGTTGGGATAGGATGAGAATGGGATCTAACTCAGCACTTACATGATTTACAGTTCAGATGGAACCTGGCTGCCTCATTAGCACTTCCTAAAACAAAAAACAAAAAGGAGAAGAGAGGTTGTGTTAATCAAATCCCCTACAGATGTCGGGGGTGAAGCTGGCTCTGCTCACACAGGGATGGATCACATCCATACAGCAGATATCCAGATCTTTAATCCTCCTTCTATTCCAACTATCAGATTAATTGCATTTGAAATGCATCTATGTCCACTCTTTAGGATGCAGTGGATCAAATCCCTGAATTTTCCGTGTTTCTACTCTAAAGGGAGACACACAAGTTTCTGAGGTTGCTCTCCTAACCCTACCCACCACCCTCCTGGTCCCTGCCTGTGTTTAATGTGGGTTCAAAGAGGATTCAGTACTCCCTATAAGAATTTTTCTGCTAGAAATACAGATTGATTATGACAGGATTCACCCTCTCCTCCCAAACCCACAGCTGGATCCTTTTGTTTGTTCCAGGGAGCAGTGGTTGCTGTGACTGGAGATGGAGTCAATGACTCCCCTGCCCTTAAAAAAGCAGATATTGGGATTGCCATGGGGATTGCTGGTTCTGATGCAGCCAAAAACGCAGCTGACATGGTCCTGCTGGATGATAACTTTGCTTCCATTGTCACTGGAGTGGAGGAAGGTAAAGATAATGTTGTTTCTCCCTTTTTGAGCTGCAAGCTACTGCCAGAGCCTCCTGATCCTTCCCTCCTCTCTTCTCTTTCTGGATTTGTTATTTGATATTTGGGAATGCTGGGAATCAATTCAATTTATACACAACAATCAGAGAATAAGGAAATCCTCTCCCTCTCTCACACAGAATAATGCTTTGCTGTCTCTGTTTGATCACACTTCAGATAAAAGCACTTCCTGACTCGTTCCAGTGCAGTTTGAAGCCTCACAAAGATATAAATTGTTTTCTCCACATTTTCCCCTCTATTACTTTCTCACACATCACCTTCACCTTCCTCTGACAGGAACACTCATCCCTCTCTTCTTCCACTGTGAAGAGCTTGTGGTTTCCATTACAACTACAGCATTTTGTGGAATGGCACTTTTCCCCTCAGACTTCCTCACTGAAAGAAACGTTTTATTACACTTGAGTTTTCAGAAAGCTCTAAGGGAGGGTAGTTTAAAAAAAACAAAACCAAAGCAAAACAACAAAGTAAATTACAAAATGCATGAGGAAACATATGGGGAAAAGTAAAAATAAGCAGTAAACGTTTTCACTTCATTTAGATAAATTTCTTTTTTTTTATGGAAAGCATAAAAATGAAATATGAAACTAAATACATAAAGTAATACTACAAAATAAAAAGAGAAAAATTCCCTTTGACAGAAGTATTTTCTCTCCCTCCTCCAGGCCGCCTGATCTTTGACAACCTGAAGAAAACCATTGCCTACACCCTGACTAAGAACATTGCTGAGCTCTGCCCTTTCCTCATCTACATCATTGCCAGCATCCCAATGCCCATTGGCACCATCACCATCCTCTTCATCGACCTGGGCACGGATATTGTGAGTTGGGAGCTTTACAGCTGGAAATTCTTGTCCAGGGAGAGGGAATGGGGGCAATCCAGAACAGAGGGGTTGGTGGCTTTACCCTACAGCTGAGTGAGGCAGCGAAAAAGGGGATTAAAAGCAGACAGGTGGAGAGGAAGGAGAGTGGAAAACAACAGCAACCTGCAGAGGGGGAGCAGAAAGCATAAGAAAACATCTGATCCTGGCTAAAATCAGCAGGGAGCTGATCTGTGGGTTTTAATCGAGGGATCAGAGGGATTTCTGCAGCTTCCCCTGACATCCCATCCAGCCCAGCCCAAGGGATCTGAAAGAGCCTTCAATGTTCACCAGATCTGTGGAGGTCCCAGACTTCCCCCAAACCCTTCATACCTTCAGAGGAATCCACAGAGATCCTTCTCCCCTTTGCTCCATCCCCTGCCAGCATCCAACAGAACCACCTGGGAACTGAAAACTGCTGAAAAACCCCAAGAATCAGGCAAAAGCTGCTCCCCCAGGCCCTGATGGGTTGTTTCTGTCACAGATCCCCTCGGTGGCATTGGCATACGAGAAAGCTGAGAGTGACATCATGAACAGGAGGCCTCGGAACAAGAGGAAAGACAGACTGGTGAACGAGCAGCTGGCTGTGTATTCCTACCTGCAGATAGGTAGGTTGGACCCCAAACTCTGCCTTGTGTCAGCAAAGCAACACAGACTCAAACTGATTTGTTTTTAGAAAAAAAAAATTGGGAGCTGGAACTCAGCTCCTTCCTCTGCAAAGTCACCAAGCCCCTCTTGTTGCTCATTATTCAGCAATAAAAGCAGGTTTTATCTACAGAGGGCAAGAAATTTAGAGCACCAAGATCTCTCAAACCATCTTTAGCATGTTTCAATTTCACTATTATCATTATTTCCACATTATTCCATGCCTTCTTCTAGATTTACTACTGAAGATCCAAAAACCTTCTTGTGCAATTGTTTCTTCAGCAGTAAAACAATGTTTTATCTACAGAGGGCAAGAAATTTAGTGCACCAAGAACTCTCAAACCACCTTTAGCATGTTCCATACATCCAGCACATCCCCCAGTGCTCCTTAATTTGGGGTTTTCCTCATTCCTGCCCCCATAAATTGTTTTTTCAGGAATCATGCAGTCAGTGGGAGCCTTTGTCACCTATTTCACCGTCTATGCCGAGCAAGGATTCCTCCCTTCCACCCTGCTGGGAGTGAGAGTCGACTGGGAGAGCAATGCCATCAATGACTTCGAGGATTCCTACGGACAGCAATGGGTAAAGCAGCCCTGAGAACTCCCTGCGCTGTCTCTCGCCCACCTGCTGCTTGAAAATTCTGTGCTCTCGCCCGAAATAGAGGGATAGGGAATGCAAATGAGGTTTAAATGCAAATAGAATTAGTGTTCATCCAATGTTGCCTCGGGAGAGGTTCTTTAGAGCTCCCTGCCACGCAGCTCTTCCATTCAGCCTCTGCTCTTTCATTCATTCTTCTGTAATTTCTCACTCAGAGGTGTATCTTCCTCTCTGGACTTAGTGTTTGAACTCCTCCAAATCACTCATCGCCATCCTCTGCCAGCCCTGCTAATGAGCAGCACCTCTGCCAAGTCCTGTGCAGCCTCCCCCTCCCTCCTCCTGCAGCATCACAAGGCACAGGAGGCACCAATAAATCCAAACAAACACCCCTCACCCCCAGCTCGTGCTGCAGCCTCGTGACTCACGGGCTAAAACTGAACCAAATCGCCTCATTCGGTGCCTAAATCTGGAGTAACTCTGCCTTCCCACCTTGGGAACCGAAATAAAGCCTCCCAGCAAGGTTTGCAGTGGCCTGGGGGAGATGTGAGGCTCTGATTTACCACGTTTTGGTGTTTGGTGTTTCCTTCGCAGACCAAATACCAGCGGACATACCTGCAGTGGACTGGCTACACTGCCTTCTTTGTCAGCATCACCATCCAGCAGGTGGCTGACCTGATCATCAGGAAAACACGGAGAAATTCCATTTTCCGGCAAGGCCTTTTCAGGTGGGTTTTGCAGACAATCCCACAATGGTTTTGGTGGGAAAGGACCTTAAAAATCATCCCATTCCACCTCTGCCATGGCCAGGGACACCTTCCACCATCCCAGGTTGCTCCAAGCCCTGTCCAGGCTGGCCTGGGACACTGCCAGGGATCCAGGGGCAGCCACAGCTTCTCTGGGAATTCCTTTCCCAGGGCCTCGCCTGGGAAGAATTTCCCTCACAGGGAAGGATTTTCTCCTATCTAATCTAAACCCACAGTTCAAGTCAGCCTCCTGCTCCGTTCAGGAGCTCAGTGATTTGTCCCTCTCACTTTCAGTCTTTGCACAGAGATTAAGTCTGGCCTTAAGCAATCACAAATCTCAGGCAAATATTTTATTACACCTCCCTTCAGCCCCTTTCCCACTTCAGCATAGAGGTTTTCTTTAAAGACATTGTGCTGGCTGCTCTGAAAATGCTCTGAAAATCAGCTTAAAACTAACTCCCCATTCATTAAAATGTTTACTATTAAAAAAATGGGAGTTTCTCTCCCAGATTATTTTCTGCACTCCTTTATGTGCTTATCAAGAGATAGCAGGTCTGGATTTCTCTGAGATAACTCCAGCTCTGAGGAGGGAGATAGCAGCTGGCCAAACTGCCCAGGACAGTGCTGGCCGCCCTCTGCAAACCTCCCTGCACCCTCCAGTCCCAGGGGAGCTCCAATATCAAATTATCCAAATATCCAAATATCAGCTGGGCCAGAGGCCAGCAGGAAAGCTGGCATTGACTCTGGGCTTTCTGATAGCAGAGCAATTTGTTTTCCATCCTTTATCTGCAGCTACACCTATGTGTGCTTCCTCCTTGCATTAACACCTGAGTCACCCTGAGCATTGCCAGCGCCACAGGAGCCTTGAGTAACTCAGCCTGGGTGTCTCCTGCAGCTGGATTGGAGCTGGGAATGCTGCCAGGAGAGGCAGGAGAACTCGGAATGCAGGACAGAGCTGCCCAGCCCAGCCCCTGTGTGCAGGGAATTGCAGGGAATTTCATGGAATTGCAGGAGGTTCCTGCAGGCACTGGGGGGTTTGACTCTTCTTCTCTGCTTTTCCCGCAGGAACAAAGTCATCTGGGTGGGGATTTTCTCCCAGATAGGAATTGCTTTGATCCTCACCTACGGCCTTGGACATGTCACAGCCCTGAACTTCACTCCACTCAGGTGAGTTCTGATGCACTGAGCTTCCCCTGTGCCATCTGGAACTGATGCCTTGATGGGATTACCTAAAACAGAGGCTAGACAAAGTTCAGAGAATAAAAAGCAGTTAAATTCATTGAAGGCCTTCAGGTGCATTTAGGGCAGACAAAGCCACCCAGGGCTACACCCAAAATGGACAGCAGGTCATGAGTTTTTCATACTTTATAAATTCTGTCCATTTGCATATTGAGGTTTAATCCTCCAATTACAGCTTCAGCTAATGAAGTCAATTACTCCAAATTTGCTCCCCCAATTCACTGCTGTTTACACATCTTGGGCTCTGAGACAGTGAGGTGTCCTTGAGGTTTGAGCTCAGAGAGGAATTGTTTTGTCTAAAAATGAGAGAACAGCAGCTTAGCACCCTAGATGGAGCCCAGAGTTATACACTGAAAATTACAGGATTACAGAAACATGGAAAATATAGAAGCTAAAATCCTAAGGCATCACTCCTGCCCTCCTCATCTGGACACACACTGGGAGTAGGGAGCCTGTGCAGCACCACTCCAGGATAAATATTTAAAACCTTCATTACATTCATCACTAGTTCTTGGCCAAAAAGAACAATATTTATACAGAAATTCCATTAATTTCCACATTATTTCATGGCTTCTCCTAGATTTACTACTGAGGATCCAAAAACCTTATTGTGCAAAACAAACATTTAAATATTTCTTTGGTGACAACAGACAGCATTTAACATTCATTTAAAATAGACCACAGTCAGGTGATTTATTACTGTGATACCAGCAGGCAGCACTCCCTTCTGAACAGGACCTGCAATAAATTAATCCATTAGCTAAAGACTGGGAGGCTTCACATGCACATCATCAATTCCAGTGCTTAATTAAGAAAAAGAAGAGGCCCAAGAGGCCAGATTTGTTTCAGTGCCACTGAACAGCACAGCCAGAGAGCCCAGAAGCGCAGCTGAGCTGGTTTTGGATGTTTCTGTTCCATTGCAGGTTCCAGTACTGGTTTGTGGCTGTGCCTTTTGCCATCCTCATTTGGGTCTACGATGAAATCCGCAAGCTGCTCATCAGGAGATACCCAGGAAGTGAGTGCATTCTCCTAATTGAATTTTACCTTCATGTTTTAATTAAATGTGGTTTTTCCCACCCTTTCACTCCCACCCCCAGCTGACTGCTGAAAAACAAACCATTTCCCCCAGTGATCGCTTTTCCCTTCTGAGGAGGAAATAACCAATTTTTTTTTTTAATTTGTTTTAAATTCCCTCCCTTCTCCTCCTGCAGGCTGGTGGGACAAGAATATGTATTATTGAGACAGCTCTGGGCTCAGGAGAGCTCCTTCCCCAGCTGACCCAGCCTCTGCTGCTTTCAAGTCCTGCCTGTGCAATACCAAGCATGGATTCACCCCGTGCTGGGGTGAAGAGATTTCATGAATTGAATGAAGAAATAAGGACTTTAGAGGCTGAGAAATTACCTCCCACTGTACTGTAAAGCCTGGAAATTGAAATACTACCTATTTTTGTAACAACTACGATTTCCCCCTCATTCAAAGATGAAGTTGGAGAGCACTCTGAGAGGAAAACAAACAAAAGACAGGAATCCCACACAATCCAAGGCATTCATTTGCACTGAAGGTGTTATTTGCTGGTTTTTGTTCGGGTAGAACTGAATTCCAAGTGAGTGCATGGCTCTGTTTTACCTCGCCAAGGGTGAAAGTGCTGTATAGGAATAATTTGATAATAAAACTTTTTTTTTCCAGAAAACTGTTTTCTGTCTTATTTTTTTATAAAGACTAAGAGGAAATGAGTGGAAGAGGATCACAGAGGAAGGAAGGGGTTTTCTTACTCTGCTTTTTAAATTCCTATTAACAGACCAAATACTTGATCCATTCTGATAAAGGTGTCTTGAAAATCAAGGTTAAAACCAGCAGATCTGAAGACTTCGAGATCCCAAATTCAGTGCTCACCTCCCAAAGGTGACAGTCTCCAAGATAAAATAGATATTAGAGTCATTAGTTGTAGGATTAACTAGGTATTTAGGATTAGTGAGGTACAGGTAAAGTCCTATTTGAAACCAAGTCTTGCACGAGGTGACTTTAGCAAGAACCAGTAGGAACATTTCTTGTTCTGCCAAAAGCTTTCCCAATCTTAAAGCAAAAAAAAAAAAAAAAAAATCCATGTAGATATTTCATTTTTAAATACAAGTCTAGACAAGATTTAGACCAGAAACAGAGGCAGAATGTTGCAGCAAACATCAAGAGGGATTATAGAGGAGAGAAACCAAGGAAGAGCTGAGGGAGGGGAAGGAGAGGAGTTGTTTCCAGTCCAAAACTATTCCCAAAAGTCCACACCCATCCTGCTAGGAGATACTTTGCATGTTTTGACCTTCCTTCCTCCAAACCCCTCACCTCACAGCCTGCCTGGGCACTAATTACTCCCATATCAATTATCCCAGCTATCAATGTTTTTCCCGGAGACACGCGAAGGAGAGGAGTTCCCAAGGAAGGAGGAAGAGGGCAGAAAACGAGCCCGAAAACAACAGGCAGGTCCAGATAATAATTCCAGATAAATGCGCTGTTATCGCGGTGATGCAATCCTGGAGCTCAGCAGCAGCAGCAGCACGGGCTGAGGTGCCAAGGTGGCTCATTTCACACCTCGGCACTCGCCAGCAGCCAGCACTGATTGATTTTATCTTCTGGTTCAAAGATAGGGAAGATACGAGGAGCAGCTGCAGCACAACCTGCTTTCCAGCACCTGCGGATTGCCCAAAATTCCTGTTCAAATGGAGGGAAGAAGAGGAAAGGAAAAGAGGAAATTCAGGGTGAGGGAGCTGCACAGAAGCAGGAGAGAAGACAATATTATTTTACTTCAATATTATTATTTTGCTTCAAAACCAAAATGCATTTTTTTGAAACAACCTGGGAAAAATGCCTGGAGAGGTTGTGGGGAATATCCAAGATTAAAAGCACACTGGCTGCTCTGCAAAATCTGATTTTTCCCACTGGCTGAAGACTGCAAAGAATTATTACAAAAAGGACTTTCTCTCGTTGTGCTCTAACTCCTGGCAGTTATCACCTCGTAAACACATCCCTGGGAAGAGCAGGAGGCTTTTGGCTCTCCCTGTTTTGTTTTCTTGCTATCTGGATAAAACGTCAGCACCTCTGGCTGCAGCCACAGCCAACAGATTTTGCTGCCAAAATGAAAAAAAAAACAAACAAAAAACCCAACCAAAAGCCAAAAACCAAAATAAAACCAAACAAAAATAAACAACAACAAAAACCAAAAAAACCATACTCAGGAGGTTCTATCCACAGATTTTCAGGATCTCCCAACACGGCAGGACAAAACCACAGAGCCACAGGAAAGGAATTTCCCAGGATTTCAAGGCCAAATGCTGCAGAAATAATTCTGGCTTCGTCATTGTATTTCTAGGAAAATCCTTTTAAATATCACAGACTATCCAGGCTCTGGGAAATGCAGCACCAGAGGGAATTTTGGCTTCTCTGGGCTTGAAGAAGAGTCAAATAGAGGAATAGGAAGAAACAAAGCGATGCAAGCTGGAAAAAAGCAGCAGAGGAGGGGAATAAAAAGGAAATTTTGAGAGGAAAACTTGAAAGATGGATGTGATTCATTCATTTTAACATCAACAGATGCTCCTGAGAGGAGAGCAAAGGAATTCTGTCTCCTGTCATGGCAACTGGAAGCTGCCAAATGATATCTCCATGTCTCCTCTGGGCAAGGGGGATGGAGAGGAACTGCAGCCTTACATTTCCCACATCTATAATCATTTTTTGGAGGGGAAAGCCACTTATATTAGCAACGGCAAAAATAAATAAAAATAAAATAGATAATAAAAAGGGAGCTGATGATCTGGAGCAAAGCTCAAACCCAGCAAATGCTTTTGAAATAGTTTGTACCTGGAGGGTCAGTTTTGTTTTTACCAAGAATTGCCAACAAATGCTCTTTGGTGTTTCAAATGTTCCTTTATCACACCTGAGAGAGCTCTGAGTTCACCCTGAGATCTCTGAAAATGAAGAATTGAGAGAATCTGTGACTCAATCACACCAACATCTCCCCGAGACGACAAAATGTTCTTTGCAATCTGTTTTACCACATCCACGCCTGAGCAGAAAGTTCAACTCAGAGGCTTGCAAAGCAGCAGAAAAGACATGAAATCACAACACCAACATGATTTATAACAAAGGCAGAGCCCGTGAACGCCTCGAGACAGATTAGGTGTTTCTAAATCTCACAGACTTTCCAGTGTTACAAAAGGAGGATGGACACAGGGGAACTTTGCAGGGTTACAAAAGGAAAACAGAGCAGAGGCATGGGAAGAATGAATCCTTTGATTGCCCATGGGGTTGGTTGGAACCAGCAGGGCTGGGAATTACTGCCCAGGACAGGGCAGGTCGTTCATTGCATGAGCAGAGCAGGAACAGCAGCAGGACCTCCCAGGCCAGCGGGATCTGATGCAAGGGAATGTGGAACTGAACACCCTCTTAACCCCATAAACTCAGACAGCATCGCAGTGCTCAGGTTAACCACGAGGAAAAGTGCAGAGAAGGTGAAATAATCCAGCTGCAAACTCAAATACACACCAAGGCACTTTCTGCCTGGTCTCAGAATGGGTTTTTAAGTAGCAGCATCACAAACCAATTCTCACACTTAGTGCTGCAGCGTTTATTCCCTTTAATCTGCTTTGCCTCCCATTTGTGAGCAGGTTAAAGATGCTCTCCGTGCCCTGGTGGCTCCCAGATCAGAAATCTTAGAGAGGTTTAGTTAAATTCCAAATCTGGGCAGAATAAACACACTCTAATCCAAAAATCTGAAAAAACGAGCTGGCAAGCTCCTTCTGTGATAGCTGGGAAGGAAGATAATTTGTTTTTCATGTCAGGTTTATGTCTGGCTTTTCCATTCAGCCTCACGCAGAACCTTCAACCTTTTTACTACTAGATGCACACCATCACTATTATTATTATCACTACTATTATTATAATTATTATTATCATTTGAAGGGTGAGAAACCATGAATGAACAAACAAATCATGAGAAATACTCTTGTGCTAAGTAATCAACAGAAAATGCAATTCCTCCACTCAGTTCTTACTTGTGAATTCCTTGTGAATTCTCTGCAGCCTCAGCAGGGGCAGACATTGCCCTCAGCCAGGTAAGAAGCAATAATTTATTATTTAGATGTGCACTGGAGAAAAGCAGATTTTGAACTGGAAGTTAATATAGCTTCAAGCAGGGTGGGATTTTCTGTTACAACTGCACTGCAAGCAAAGCAAGAGTTAACTCCCCACCTCATAACCTGAGCAATCTCTCGTGAACACAAAACTCTTTCTCGCTCCAGCCTCAGCCAGACCGGGCAGGTCTGATGTCCCTGCTGATTAACCTGAGCTTCCCAGCTTTCCTTCACCTCCTTTTGCTGCACAGCAGCTCCTTGCACAGTTCCCTCCAGTCTGAACCAGCTCTCACCATCTCCCCTACCAGCTCCAAAAAAATCCCAACACTTTCCCCTTTCACCTCCCTTTCACTGGCAATTCCTGCAGTCTGGTGAGGAGCAACCCCAGAGAAAGGGAGAGCTGGCTGAGGGCAAAGGGTTCCTCTGTAGCAAAGGGGAAAGGGAGAGTTTAGGGCCAAAACTGTTGTGCAATGCAGCTGTAAAGTCTGTGTAGGGTGGTGAATTGTGCTGTTGGTCTGTCATGGGGTCTGGGTCTTGAACCTCAAAAATGTACTCACAACAAGACTTTATCCTGGAGTTAGTGGGATTTGAGAGTCTCCTTCCCAACACGCAGATTTGGAATGAGTCAGAGTTGTTGAGCCATTTGTCCCGGAGTGAGTCAGGCTTCAAGATGGGAACACAAAGTAATTCCTGCCTTCTGTCAGGGCTGTGGAAGCGCTGAGGTTCCCATGGGTTGGGAATCCACTCTGGATTTCCCCTTGGGATCAAACCCCAGCCTGATCTGGGCAGCAGCAGCAGAGCCACGTGTGATATCTCAGCCTGGTGAGGAGGCTTTTCAGGACATTCCCTTCCCTGGAAATCAGCCTTGGAACACGCTGAAAATGACTGAAAACCAGGAACTCCCTGGATTACATATTTAACCGCAGAATATAATCCAAGAGATTAAAGAACTTCAGAGAATTTATGATGTTGAGCCTTCAGTGAGGATGACAGGGATAACAGTGAAGGTTTGTGTTCCTACAAAGTGAGAGTGTCTTCAGTCTTGTGAACTCATAGGGAGGAGTCACATTTTCAAACAAAAATTGCAGCCAAATTATACAGTGAAAACTCTTTTCTGATTCACCACCTCTAGTGCAAGAAATCTCTTTGGCAGCCACAAGGACACTCCTGGCCCTGTTTACCTCTGCCAGAAGAGGAAGGGAACCACAGAAATTCACATTCTCACACAAATATTTGCAGACAGCTGTTGCCAACACCCACTGGGGACAGAAATGGCCACAGGGATGCTGAGGAGTCACACCCAGCTCACAGCCTGGAATTGTTCCTGCAATTCCAGAGGTTCCTGGGGTGGCCACTCGTGAGGGAACCCCTTCTCTGAGAGTGCAGCAAGGTGAATTCACACCAGCAAACCATGAGGAGGGAGACAACATTCCATGGAAAGAATGGGATTAGTTGGGGCCTTCACACTCGGTCAGAAATTTCTTTGGAATTACCCAACCGAGGGCATCCTGATGTTCAGAGACCCCACTGAGCTCTTCCAGCCCCATCCCCTGACAACTCTGCATTGATTTCTTCTGCTTCTCTTTCTCAGAGGAAAATCCCCTCCTCCCAAGTCATGCCCTATTACACTAGGTCAGTTCACGAACTTTTCCCAAAACATTATTTTGCAACGAGTGCAAAACTGGTCCAGACCCACCAGCAGGAAGGACCTCCCCAGGAGAAGGTATTTTCTGGCACCCCACAATCGCCCAACCCATCAAATTCCAGGCAGCAGCAAGCCTAGCACAGTTTGCATTTGTAATGACACTCAATTCCTCGATCAGAGCACAGCTGAGCCTCCTTTGACTCCACGATAAGAAATTATTTCCCAAGCTGAAAATGAGAGTTTTCATCTGAAAGTGCAAAATATGAAGCTGTGAATAAAACCGAAATGAACAGAGAAATTCCAGATATTTACCCCCAGCACCTGTGCAGCCAGCAGATTCCCTGGGTTTACCACACTCCCCAGAGCAGCACAGTTAGCTGCTGTAACCTGGGAGATGCAATCTCCAAAGCTCGTTTGGCAGCACTCGAATGCTCACATTTCTGAAATGCTGTTTAGGAAATGGAGCTCAGCTGGAATCAACTTCAGCTGGTTTGGTGCTGCTGAAAACCCTCGGAATGGTTTGCTAGGAATTTCAAGGAGAATACCCAGGAGAGCAATACAAATTTTAGGACAAACACTTTTTTTTTTTTTTTGCTAGAAGACCCAGCAAAACCCCTAAACGATCTGGAACGACATTCTTCATTTAACAATCTACTCTTAAACACCACTGGGATTTTTTTTTAACTAATGGCCCTTTAATTGGAAAATTGATTGCAGCAGGTGATGACTCCTTTTGAAAAAATTTAGAAGACTGATTCCTTCTGTGTTTCATGAGAATTCCAAGCCAAAACCCTGAGTGAACAAGACAAATATTTGGGTTTTTGTTGGTTTTTTTTTTGGTTTTTGGATTTTTTTTTTTTTAAATGAAAAACCAGAATGATCTTGGAAAATAACCAGAGGGAATTTAGGAGCACAACTTGGTACCTGTGTGTTCCACCCCCTCACTCTGACAGGCTCCTGTGACTTGTTTTCCTACATAAACACCCTTTGGAACAGATCTATTCCGGTATTTATCCTCTTAAAACATCCAGGTGAACTGAAAATTTTACACCAGATACAGAAACCTTCCCAGGAGAAGGACACCAAAGCCATTCCCAAAGAGCAGCAAAAGCTCTCTGATGGGCAATCAGCAAATTCAGCCTTAATTCTGATTAATTCCCTGCAAGAACACGAACGCCTGGAGCTGCCTGCAAGCCCAAAAATCAGAATTCTTGCACCAGCAAGGCTCAACAGCCATAAAGGAGAAGATAAATCAGAAAATACCGATTTTGTGGTAGATGGTAACACAAAATTCCCCTTTTCTCTGTTGCCAGAGGGAATGGAATAAATATCCTTCAGGACAAGGGATGGATAGTGAGGTGCAAAACAGGCAGAAAAGATTAAAAAATATAAAAATAATAAGAGATTTCTCTGCCAGAGGAAGGGGTTGGACACTGAAATCTCTCCCCTGCAAGGCACCACATCTGGGGTCTGCCCAGCTGAGCTGAGCCTTCCATAACACCAAAAACCCAGAGATTTTATAACAGCTCTGCTAGAAATAGCAGCGCCTTCAGCTCCAAACCCAGCTCAGCTTACTGCTGAGCTTCTGGTCCTCAAAATTTCACCCCAAAAAGCTCTCTGAATGGCCCTTTTATACATCATAGTGGAACCCCACTGTTAGATCAATAACCCGATCCCATTCCAGGCTCAAGGGGATGAAATTAAAAGTATTTTATCAGTCACCTGCTGCCAGCAGGTAAGAAACGTCCTAATCTTAAACTATCTTGGCAATAAAAATGTTGGAAGTGGTTGCATTATTTATTTTTCCAAGCTGTGATTTCTTCAGCCATCCAGGCTCTGCATATTCTCCATACTTCTCCAGCCACCACTCTTGTAAAACTGGATAAAAAGACAACTTTTGGGGCTGTGCAACCGAGAAACTACAGGAAAAACCACATTGTTCTGGGCAAGTCTTGCTGCTAAAGCAGAAATTCCTACCCTGGCCAGGCCTGTGAGGCTGCTCCCCTATACCAGATTCCTGAGAGGAAAAATCAGAATTTTGAAATGAAACCTATCCAGGTTTAAAGCCAAAATGTGGTTTTTTAAAAGCCAAAATCTCGGTGGTTTCCCTGGTGTTCTGAGTGGTTTGTAAATCAAAATGTGCAGCTCAACAGCAACAATCCTAATGGGTGAATCCTAAATAAAGTATAAAATGCATTTAGCAGAGTCCTGGCAGCTGTGGGGATGGAGAGAAAGATGGACAGAGGGAGGAGTCCAGAGGGCTGTGAGCAGATGGAACAGCTCAGCAGCACCAGAAGTTCTGATTAAAAAAAAAAAAAAAAATTAAATTACATTAAATATTAAAATAAAAAACAGAATACGTTGAGTAAGGAAACAGTCAAATCCCCAACAGGGAATTCCCCCAAAGCAGAAAGCCCAACAGCCTCAAGAAGCTCCTCTCACTTCTCCTGGTGGGAAAACCGATGCAGAGATGTGGGGAATGGGGAGAGTTAAAGTCGAGAGCTCTCTGAGCACAGCTCTGCAGCTGATCTGAGCTGGTTCTGCTCCTGCCTGCAGGGAGAGCTGGCAGGAGGGAGCAGCCAGGCAGAAGCACTGGTTATGTGACAGAAAGAGGAAGAAAAACACCCAGACTGCTATTTTTAAAGACGCCTGCAGCACTGCTTCCCTGCAGTCTCCTCCTTTTTGACAGAAAAGTGAGAATTTCAGTGTGTGAGACAAGAAATGAGGGAAGGGCTGAGCAGGGCAGGAGTCACAGCAGTGGCAGGCTGGGCACAGAGATCACATCAAAACCCTGCAGAAAACAACCTGGAGACAGAAGAAGCTTTTGCCAACTCCCCTGGTCACAAGGAGCAGGAGAGTCAGGTCTCTGCTTTAACCAAAAACCACTAAGACAGCCCGGAAATGACAGTGCAGGGCCATCCTTTTAGATTATTCCTGTCTGAAGCTACCATTTGCTAAACTTCAGCCATTTAGGAGCTTCCCTTGGATCTAATTTGATCATTTCCATCATATTCGCTGTCCCTAGCAAACCAATTCGATTCAGTAAAACCATCTTTTCCCCCATGCAGTGTTTTGGTTTTCCCTCACAAATAAAATCATCCCAAAAGAGTGACTTAAGGGCAAAGTACACACGAAATGTCATTTCCTATGGGATTGTAATAGATGATAACCAAAGTCCAGACAGGGTTTTAATAGCAGGAAAAGGGTCTGTGTCTGCCTGGTGCATCAAGGAGGTACCTGTGACCTGGAAAGGCTCAGAAAGAGATTTTTTATGAGTTCTGAGAGTTTCCATGCTGTCCCACAAAGGGACATGCACTGGCTGTGCTGGCAGGGACACACTGAGCTCTGTGTGTTTTCCCAAATCCGGCCAGCTTTGGAGCCACAGCCTGATGTGATGCTCTCACCTGGCTCCATTCACCTAAAACCAGCTGTGGACAGAGCCCAGAGCTCCAAACACTCCAAACCACCTCAGCTCCAATTTCCCACCACTTCCAGCTGCTCCCAAAGCACAAACTTGGACAGCTTTGCCAGCAGCTCCTCGGAGCAGCTTCCCTCTTTCCAGCTCCTGGGGTGAGGGCAGAAGTACAACGATGTTCAATTTTTATTGCATTTTAGGTGTCCAGATCAGTCATTTGGCAAAGATGGAGAACTCTCCATGCTTTAAATCTTTGCCAAGCTGGGAGCAGCTCAGCCCTGGCCAGGATCAGTGCTTTCATTGCAGCCAAAAGGGATTTTGCCCTGAATTCCCAAGGCTCTCCCAGCAGCTCTACCAGGTTAGGTTGGAATTATCCCATATTTCTGCCAGGTCTGAGCTGCTTTGCAGGAAAGTTTATTCCCTCCTGAGCACACAGAATGTTCCCAAGACCAATCTCCCAGTTCCCAGCTGCAGCTGGGCTTTCTTGCCTGTTCTTTCCTTCCCCCCAGCAGCACTCAGAGAGGTTGAAGAATAGCTTGTGGCTGAGATTAAACCCCTCCACAAGGTGAATTCCTCCTTCAGTGCAGGATCTCCACCATCCAGCCTCAAATTCCCTCCCAGCCCAAAAGGTGAACGTGTTTCATGAACATTCCAAGCAAAAACCCTAAACGAATGTGTCAGGAAGTGGGAAAACACAAGGCCACAGAAGAATAAAACCCCAGAGAGGTGATTCCCTGCAGGAACATTTTCCTTCTGAGCTTAGCTAAGGGGTTTGGAGGTGCAGTTTGCTCAGGGAAGGTGGAGAAGCCAAGGTAAGCAAAGGATTTATAACACTACAAAGTCTTCCTCGTTCTTAGTTACTGCTGACCTACAAAACACAGGTAAATGCACTGCAGGAAAACTCCTTGGGGTGGTAAATCATTGATGGGAGACATTTGCTGATGGACGTGCTCTGGATCAAATAACATTTGCATCTTAAATTTAAAATTATTTCCCCAGGAGAGAGGTCAAGGACTGTTTACTGAGCGTGCAACCCTCCTTTGGCAACAGGAGGAAAAATTAACTCTGGCTCCTCTGACAAGACCAAAATAAACCCTCATGAGGTCCTGACCTCATTCATAGCAAAATAGATCAAAATTCCATGCATTTGGAGTCATTTCTTGCCAGCAGCACTTAATGACAGAGAGAGAGCCATGTCTTTTTTCAGCCCCAGCTCCCAACTTCTGCCCCTTTTCCCTGTAATCTCCTGGTGTTTTTGGGGAGCACATCCAGCTTATCGAGGGCTGTGCCTTCCTGCCCTTCACCTCACACGTGGATCCCGGAGAGTTTGCTGCTCCAGGATTTTGGAAAACAATTCCAGCTGCCCAGAAGGGCCTGACCTGAGCTGCAGGAGGCCTTTGACCCACACACCTCTGATTTCCTTGTTGACCACATCCGTTATCAGCTTGCTCCTCCCTGGCGCCACTCGCACAGATCGGCTCTGGGCTCTGCAGGGGAATTCGGGAAGAGCTGGAAAACCTTCTCCTCCACCTTATCTGTGTTTGCCTGGCCACGAATTGGGTTTATTGGCAGCTTGTGTGGCTCCTGCAGGAGTGGGTTTGGGAGGGCCAGGTGAAGGGGGATTTGCTCGGTGGCTCTGCAGATTTCTGCCAGGGAACAGAGCACATTTTGTGGTATTTTTGGGCTTTGACTCGTCAGAACTCGCTCTGGCTGACAGATGGGTGAGGGGGAGATTAGGAATTGATGCCTGTTGCTCGTGGTGGATAAAAGTGGAATTTCCAGGTCTCGCTTTCTCAGGGTCTAATGCTCCCAACCTCTACAAGGTAACCAGGAAAACCAAGTTTCTCCTTCCTCATTTCACTTTTCTTCCAGTCCTTCTAATGAGTGGGCTGGAAATCAGATTTAAAAAAGATTTTGTTCTGCTTAATTTCTTCTCCTTGTACAAAATATGGATCCCACTTTCCTGTGACATCAACAGCTAAAAACTTCTAGGTTTTCCTGTCATTTTCACATAAACACAGGGAATCCTCACTCTATTCACTACCACATAAATCTTGCTGGGAAATCCCAACAGCCCTTTGCTTATTTGGGTGCCACGATTAAAAAATACATTTTGGAGATGTTTTTGTTTAATTCAATATATTTTCAGCGACAAAAGATGTGCATAAGCCCAAGTGCTGCGACTTTGAAATCACCTGTGGATTTTTCCGAGATCAATGAACACCTGGGTGGTGTAGAGATAAAAGTTATGCCCTTGATAATTACATTTTACAGCCTGTTTTATTTTTTAGGAGGAGCCTAGAGGAAGAAAGGTTTATCTATAGGTTTTGCAAGGTCATTTGCATTTTTAAGCACAGTTTTACACACTTTTCTAATCGTGGTGGATGTTCCAGTGTGATTGTTGCCCAGCAGGATTGATGAATCAACAGCTCTGTGAGAGCTGGGCCAGGGTCCATCCCATGAAGATAGGAGCTATCTCAGGAGTTATAAAGTGAATTACAGAAGCTGGTGAAATAAAAGATAAAAGCACTGAGAACTTGTCAAGTGAGCAATTGAACAATGCCAGGAATAGATCTACTGTGCGACAGATGAGTTGTCTGTGATTCACCAGCCAAGCTCTGTGGCTGTGAGGATCAGGGGAATTTATCAGGGCTGTTTCTGGGTCAGTGGGATCATCACCCCAAAACTGAGGAATTGGCTATCCCAGGGCTCTGCCAGCAGCCCCATAAATTCAGTGTATCAACGAGGAATGACCCAACAAACCTCCAAAACTCAGCTCCAAGCAGCTCCTTCCCTCTGGCACTGTCAGTGATTCCCAGTTTCTCTGGAAGTTGAGCCCAAAGTTTTATTCTTGCTGCCCAGTGCTGGTTGACACTTTTTACCTGCGGGAGAAACACAAAACTTTTTACCTGCGGGAGAAACACAAAACTTTTCACCTATGGGAGAAACACAAAACTTTTCACCTGCGGGAGAAACACAAAACTTTTCACCTGCAGGAGAAACACAAAACTTTTCACCTGCAGGAGAAACACAAAACTTTTCTCCTGCGGGAGAAACACAAAACTTTTTACCTGTGGGAGAAGCACAAAACCCTCACAGGCAGCTGATGGAGACACAAAGAAAATGGAATTTCTGATCTCACTCAGGTCAGGAGTTCACCTTCTGTGGATGAAGCTTCCAAAAGAGAGTTGGGTTTTTTGCAATATTTTCTAGGTTTCCCTCGGGTTGGTGACAATTTGGAATCCCCCGACTTCCCCAGTTTAGCTGCAGGGAGGAGAGAAAAAGCAGCTGGTAAGAGAAAATCCAATGTAATTCTTGTGGTTCCATGGTTCACACCATGTCCTCCACAGCTCCAGGACTTCTCACTGGGTGACAAGAGATTAAGCAACGTTTTCTTCATTACTCAGCTTTTAATTCTGGAAATGAAGCTTTCTCCTTTTGGCTATAAATTAAAAATATCTTTACTCCAGCCTTTTATTCCTCCAATAGGATAACAACTAAAAGGTTGTTTTCCCCTCTCATGTTTGGGAATGAGATTATACAAACATTGATTTCAGACTCATACCCAGGAATTTTGGAGTGACAATGCTCTGGTTTTTCAGCAGTGGTGTAAAAACAGCTTCTTGGGAACCTTCTTGTCCTGTGAGGGAGAAAAGCACAGCATTAAAGCCAGAAATGCTCAAACCAAATTTTCCTGGAGGAAGAAATGGGACCATCAGGAGATTCCTGCCCCGTGTGGAGGCAGCCTTGACTTTCAGCAGAGCATTTTCAACCCCAGCCTTCATTTCAGAGCCCAATTTCTATTATTTGGCTCTTCCTCCAGGAAGTGTTCAACAGCTCCTGAGTGGAACTGAGGATGCTCAGTGGCTCAAACTGGCAATCCAGGCCACAATTCCTCTTTATTAACTTCCCACCTTCCCCTTTGTGTGGGCATTTATTTATTTAGGAAATATATATATTAAAAAATATATTATATATTATAAAACATATTATATATTTAAAAAAAATATATATAATATATG
>VZRM01008250.1:330739-347943 GCA_013397955.1 Grantiella picta
GATATTCTAGCTTAGTTTTGGGGTTCTGCTAGGCAAGAAGACCAAACACTCACAGTAAGAGGCCAAAAAGCTCTATGCTATCAAAAACTCGAGGTTCAACCTTGGTTGAAACCTCTCTGGAACAGATTTTGTAAACTAGGCTCTAACCTCATTTTGGGGGGGGAATTCTTTAGAGCAGGGGTATATTATTTCATTTATTAAGCTTTTTATTGGGGGATCCTAGACAGATATACTAATTTGCAAGGTCTATAAAAATTGAATACATGTTACACATGTGTGCATTTTTGGTGTTTTTCACCTTGACAAGTTGTGCACCATAGAATCCTATTAAATACCAAGGCATAAAACACTTTTATCCCTTTAACCATGTCTGGCTCGTAATTCTAAAACCAGCAAAAGTCAACAGAGCACACGGGGAGGTTGGACAAGAGCTTCACACCGAAGGACAAAACCAGCAGCAGCTCATTGCAGCCCTACCTCCCTCCTCACAGCCACAGCAGCGCTTGATGCTCTCCAGGAGAAGATCAACTTTGCAGTTGGTGTTGAAAAGAGCTTTTTTATTTTCTGTCGAGAGAGGCACAAGTCAAAGAAACTGAAAATAAACCTCTCCACATGGCAGATTGCGTGACCCTGCAGTTGATCTCTCTCATCAGCAGTGCCAGGGAACCCTCCTGGCACGAGGGAATGTCACTGCTGGACTTCCAGGAGGTTCCACAGAGCACTGGAAAATGAGCTGTCAGCAGCAAACACCTCACAGGTGCAATGAACCCAATAGCTGCACCACTCCTCTTTTTATTTGTTCTTTCCAGGAGCTGTCAGCAGAGCGTGAAGAGAAAAATCTCTTTTACATTGATGTCCTTTGGGTTTGTAGGGGAAAAGAAAAAAAAAAAAAAAAGAAAAAAGACCCAAAATGTTTTGAAACTCTGAGTTTTTCCACTCACAACTGAAATTAAGAAAACCACAGCGGGGAGAAAAAGGAAATTTTAAGCGAAATTCCACACGCGCATCTTTGGTTCGATTTAAAACAAAACGATTTCCTCATGGAAATGCTGCTACAATCAAAAATTGACATATTTTATGTACAGCTGCCTTCCACCCTGCCTTTTACAAACAGGCTCTGGAGCCACAAGTCCCAGAGATAACTTTGTCACCTGCTGGGGACCAGGTTTCCCTGTGGCTATCAGAAACAGCACAACAGACTCTTACCTCCATGGAGGACTGTTATGAACATAGCAACTGAAAACCTGAAAAACAAAGCAACGATAGGTTTATTTCCCTCCCACATTCCCCAACAGGCCATCCCAGTGACCTGCAGGGGGTTTTTCAGGGTTTGGCTGCCTGTTCCCATTTCCAGAAAGTCCCTCTGAGCTGCCAGGAAGCCCCAGAATTCTCCCAGGTTGAAACAGCAGAGGAAGAGAAACAAACCTTTTGGTTTTGGGAGCAAGGAAATTGCAGAACTACCAAACGGAGTGGCGAAATCCTGGGAAAATGTGGAACCACTAAAGGAGCAGCAAAATCCTGCAGTTCCTCTGGATCCAGCAGTGGAAGCAAAGCTCAGAGTTCCTGCTGTAGCTCCTGGGCACCCAAATCTCACTGTCTGAACACTCACTGGGGTTGGGCAAGGGAGCAAACCCAGATTTGTGTATGGGAGTCAGGAAGGATTGGGATCACCAAGCTCTTCCCATGGAAACAAAGCAGTAAATGCTGCAGTGAGAGGAGAATTGGCTCTGCTGTTGGCTGGAGCTGCTCGGGGGTTGCCAGGGGGCTGTGCTGGCTGACATTCATCAAATGTTGTGTTGCTGCCCTTCCCCTGGAGATCAGCACTGTTGTGCAAGAGGTTCTGCTCCTCTTCCATGGAAACAATTCTTTCTCACAAACCTTGCAGGCCGGGCAAGGGCAGCAGAATGGGGAAAGGGATATTAAAAAAATAACAATCAGGCTTCCCAGAGCACTGGACACCAGCAGCTACCCCTGGAGGAAGAGTTCCAGTGTATCTTTGCTCAGAAAAATCACATTTGGAGAGAACTTTGTCAGCAGAACTTACAGAGTGCATTGAAAACATGCAGAAGTGCTGGGCAAGGCTTAAGAGTATGGCTGTGAAATGCTGGAAAACTTCACAAATATCCTTCATATCAGAATCAGAAAGGCTGTACAGAACAGATGGATAAATTGAGGCTCTTATGCCACCTGTGGTCTAATGTTTATTGCTTTGTTGATGCAATGAAAACCATGAAATTGGTAACACCAAGGACTTCAGCCTCCTTCCTCAGCCCACAAATTATTGATAATTATCGATCATCCAAGACAAATGGGAAAATATTTCAAGCTTAAGCAAAAAGAAGATGGACTACTGATCACAATTCTGATTTGTATTTGACCAAATATATCCTAAATTAAATATCTGTCAGTTCTGACACTCCAGGTAAAGCAGCTCTGTCCAAAACACCTCTCTCAAAATCCAGCTTTATCCATTGCCAAGGATCAGTCCAGCTCCTCCAGGAAGTGAGTTGGTGGCTAATTTTACAGCTCAGAACACAGAATGCTCCTTCTCCTGTCCCTTCAGTGCTCTGAGCAGTGCAGCTCCTCTGATTCCAGCAGCAGAGCTTCATCCCAGGGATGCTGCACTCAGAAGAGGGCTGAGCTCCCCAGGCTGGCTTGGTGTTTGCTGTCTGGTGGAGAAATTCAGAATAAAAGCAGAGTGGGGATTCAGTGGGCACCAAGTGGCACCACTAGAGCCAAATCTAACAGGAATGAGCCAGGGCAGGACCTGCAGCCAGGGATTGCAGGATCCAGGCAGAGCCAGGCCTTTGGAAATTGAATATATCTGAATTTCAAACTAATGCAAATGATCCTCCCATAATTACACCAAGCCCACACCGTTATTAACTTCAAACTCTGCACGTCACAGCCTAAAAAATTCAGCAACTGCTTGAGGAAAATGCTCAGTTCAGAAGAAACGCTGCTTATTTTAACTCCTGCCTTATTTCCTGCTCTGAACCAGCACACATGAGGAAAAACATTAATTACCTGAATCACCAAGGGCTGAGGGTTGCTGCAGATTCACCAAAGCTTCCTTGATCTCACACAGGGTCTTGGCAAGGGGGGAAGCTGCTATCAGACCCTCCAGCTCCAGCTCAGTCAGATAAACCAACTGCAGATCTAAACCTGGGAGAAACAGGGACGTTTTGAAACCTAAAGGAAGAGGCTCTGCAAGAAGGAAATACCATAGTGGGCACAGAGAAGGCTGTGAGGATCACAGAATGACGGGGTAGAATCTTCCTGGCCTCTCCATATTAGCATTTAATTATTCTAATGACATCCAGACTCTGCCCTACAGGTGGTCACTTCATATAAAGGCGTGAAGGGTTTGTAGGGATGAAAACTTCATGGTTTCTCTCCTACAGAGAAAGGTGTAAAGGGATGGAAACTCCTTGACTTCTCTCCTACAGAGAAAGACATAAAGGGGCGGAAACTTTTTGACTTCTCTCCTACAGGTGGATAGAGGAGGCAGAAGTGGCTGCCCTGAGCTGGCACCTCAGAAAAAAAAACAAAACAAAAAAAACCCCAAAAAATAAAAAACAAAAAAACGCTAAAAATTATGTGAAAGTTTAAAGAAATAGCATAAATGGGGAAACGTAATGATGCATTTGCTCTGTTAGCAAACACAGACACCACTTTTACACTCTTAGAATAGAATCAGCCTCTGAAAAGACTTCACTGCTGTGGCACTGCCCTTACCATGCTCCTCATGCCCAGGGAGGCTGGAAAAAGCTTTTTCCCCACTGAAGAGCTCCCAGTGCTGAGGCAGCTCATGGTCCTGTGGGGTAAAAAGAGCCCAAGAGTTTAATAAATGGAAAAACTCCCAGAAAGCTGAGAGAAGGCCCAAAGCCACCTGCAGCTCACCTGGCTTTGTGATTTGTTTTCCCTGGCCAGGCTGAGCAGGGAAGGTGCAGCTCCCACTGCCTCCTGGCCCTGGTGCTCCAGCTCTGATTTCCCAGCTCTGCTCCCACCAGGAGAATTCCCAAGCAGCACTTCCAGAGCTCTCATCAGCTCTGCCACCTCCTGCCATGGAGCACCTGAGGAACCCAACAGGAAATCCCAATGGGCTTCTCCAGAACCATTTGGAAAACTGCAATTAAATCCAGAACAACACCCAGAGCAGGAGCCTTTCTTTGGAAATTCCGTAGCGTGAAACCCTCACAATCCACAACATTTCCCAAGAACTCTGTGCTCAGCCCTCCTCAAGCTCAGGTGCAGACAGGCTGGCAGCTCTGGCAGAACAGCCCTGGCAGAACAGCCCTGGCAGACACAATTTTCTCTCGTGTGGATGAGTCAGGGATTTTTTTTAGCCTCCTCACTGCTTCAACCTCACCCTGCACTTGTCCCTGGCTCTGCACCCTTCTCCTCTCACCTGGCTGGAGAGAATCCTCCCCCAGCTCAGCACCTGCTGCTGCCCAGCTCTGCTCTGCAGCTTTCTGCTCACAAATCCCTTTTCTGGCAGAGGTTTTCAGGGTTTCACCGTCCTGAGCTTGAACTGTGTCCTGCTCACAGAAAAAGCAGCAGCGTTATATTTTGCAAGCCTCAAAATCCCATATAAAATCCCACATAAATCCCTCATATAAAACCATTAAAAAATTATTTTGTGCCAAAATAAGGCATTGAAATGAGTAACACCCATTTCGACAAATAAACTCAATAAACTTCCACATCAAGGGAATGCTTTATCTCACAATTCTCACTGTTCCAAGGCTCCCTTCCCCCAGATCCTCTCCCCACTGACCACGAGGCTCTGGACGCGCTGGCTGATCGCGTTGTGGAACAGCAGCACATCTGTCCTGTGCTTTGCCAGCTGCGAGGCCAAGTGCAAATTCTGATCCTCCAGCTTATCGTAGAGGGTGCGAACACTGAAATCCTCCAGGAGCCTCGGTGGGAAGCTGCTCTCTGAAACACGAGGGAAAGCTCACACTCAGACACTGGACATGAGTTGATTTGAGTTTATTCCCCACACAGGACACTGCCTATCCGCGGGAATTTTGTGCTTTGTGAGGAAGGGAAATGGATGTGGCAGAAGATGTTAGAGAAGTTCTCACTCCCCAGCCAGGGGGAGGATGACAGAGCGTTACTATCAGCTCCCAGATTGTCCAGAAAACTGCCGGGATGCTCCCAGGGATGCTCCCAGCATCACTACCTGCTGCCATCTGCTGTTCCCCGTGCACATCCCGAAATTCCCGAGCTCTGCTCATTCCCAGAAAGCAAACGAGGCCTGGAGTCACGTGCCTTCAGGGAATGGAATAACCAGCAGAGGAAGCCAAGGAAAACATTTAAAATATCTCTATTTTCTTTACCTGTCACCTCAACTCGCTGCTGTTTTAAAGGGCTTGGCAAGGCTGGGGATTTGCTCTCTTAATTCCTCAGGGAGGAAACACCAACCCATCCCAATGACAGGGGGTTAAATTCCGTGGAATTCCCAGAATTAAGCCCGGGATGGAAGTGTGTGTGCAGTGGAAATGTGCTCAGCAAAGTGCCTGTGTGACCTCCTGTGTGTGCAGAAAACTCTGGGTGAGCAGGTGTTAAAATATTGCACCTGAGAGTTAACAAAAGACAAGAAAATGGGGAAAAAGTGGGGGGGGAAAAAAAAAAAACAGTGGGAGAAGACCTGTAGTTCTTCACCTGCATTGGGCACTGCTCCTTTCCCTCCAGAGTCAGCATCTTCTCCAGAACCACGAGGACCAAGCATCTGGTAGAACTTGAGGCTGGAGGGAATGACAGAAGAGGGTGAAAAGCATCTCATTGTCCTCAGTAAGACCAGATCCCAGCCTAGGTTTCTTGGGTAGATTATTTTTTGCAGGATCATGCAGAGGCTGGGCTTTACCTGTCCTTGAGGAGGATGTACTCAGGTGGGATGTGTGGCTCTCCCAGGCTCCTCCAGCGTGGCTTCCAGCTCTTCAGAGGGCTGATTTTGGGGCCAGCAGGCTGCAGCACGATGGCCAGGGTGGCCAGCAGCACCACGAGGAAGCCCAGGACAAAGAGAATCGCTGGGGAAGGTGGGAGGGAGGGAGGGCAAGAAGTGAGAAGCACGAAACCATCATTCAGCATTTTTTTTATTTATTACTCTTCTGCTTCTCCCCTGTTCCTACTGCAGGGGGATGAGGAGCAGAGTTTTCAGAGCCAGGATGGTGCTTGCCAGCCAGATTTTCATTTTTGTTGTTGCTTTTGTTGTTGCCTGGTGCACAGCACTCACACCACACCTGGCTCAGAGCAAAGACCTGATCGTGTGTTTAGCCCTGAGTCAACTTTTAGGTGATGTGTTCAATGTATTTAATGTATTTAATTTCAGCTTTGTTTATCGTGGAAATACACTGTCACTTTCTGCTTTCAAGCCAAGGAAAACAAAGCCCTCAGTGAGCTGAGTTCTTCAAACAGGGTGTGGGGAGAAGCAGGGCTGCTCCTTCCATCTCTCAGCACTGTCAGGCTCTTGGCTGGAGAGCAATGGACTTTGGGAATCTCTACAGAAACGAGGGATTAAAGCTGACAAAGCAGCAGTTTGGTGGCATTTCCAAAGAAAATGCTTGTTTAAACACACTGAGAGGAGGAGAGGAAAGGTCATGGGTAAACCTGAAGGGAGGAATCCCAGAGTTTTAGCTGTACCTGTGATAGCAGCCCAGTTGGGAGCCAAGTTCAGGTGCTGCTGCTTCAAAATGCCATGTCTGGCCAGCTGGAAGAGGGAGGAGGGCTGGAAGGACACAGCCCTGGGGTCACAGCTGACGTTGGCTTCGTTCACTGTCACGATCAGGAAGTGCTCCTGAACGGAGCTGTCCCTGAAAACATATGTCCCAGAGTCCAGGAACACATGGGCAAACCTGGAGGAGGAAAATAAGGAAAGCACTGCCTGATCCAAGCTTCCTTCAGCGGAGGAAATCCTCCATCTGTGAGGGTAGTTAAAGACAGGGACACAACAAAATTTGGCATTTTCACTACCAAGGACCTGCTTGTTCTGTCCAAAACTCACTGCTAAGTCCTGTCCACACCATTGTTACAGCAGGAATTACCAGGAGATGTTGAGCTGAGTCTCTTGGATGAGGTGGTCCAGCCTCCGGAAAGGTCCAAAATCCCAATTTGGGTTGTTGTTGAAGAGATGCTGCTTCTGGTAGATGGGGTAATGGCTGGAGGCTCGATCTGGGTGGGTCAACACGGGGTCAGCAGCTCTGAGCCACCTCAGCTCACTGCCAAAGAGCTCTGAACTGTTTCTGTAGGGCTAATGCCCTGTCAGCTTGTTTAATTGAGGTTAATTACTGCCCCACAAAGATTCCTGCTGTCTCACACAGGGCACATTTTATACTGGTCTGCAGAAATCCAGTCCAAAAGTGGAAACCAGCAGGGCAGCACCTGACAGAGCCCAGCCTGCAGCTCTGGGAGGTGAAGGGATAGATACACGCAGGGTATCCAACATGGAATCACTGCTCTGGGTGGGTTTGGACACACAGATGTGCTCAGCCCCAGCCACACTCACCCTGGGGATCGATGGTGAGCTGGAAAAGGATGGTGTCCCCTGCGTCCAGACACACCACGGGGTTGGGGATGAGGGGCAAGGCCTGGGTGGCTTTGGGGGAAATCCTCTGGGCTTTGCGACCTCTCTGCAGCAGCTGATCTGAGGAAAAATCTCCTGCCGCGGGCAAGAGAAAAAAACCAGAATGAACCCTGGAAAATGAGCAGTGTGTGACAACATCTGACCCTTGGCAAGGAAGAATTATTTATTTCGTAAGTGTGGGCAATTCCAGCAGAATTATTGCTTTTGTAAGTCTGGACAATTCCAGCAGAATTATTTATTTTGTAAATGTGGGCAATTCCAGCTCACAAAGCCAAATCCACACACCTGCCAACAGATTTGCCTCCAAATGGGAGTTTCCTTCTAATTGCTTGGAAATCCAAAATCATCCTGCAGTCTTTGTCTGACCCATTCCAAGGGACCTAACCACGCAGTCAGTGAATTCCCCATTGTTTACTCCCAGACAGAACAAGGTATTTCCCTACTTTATAAATATTTTGGAGTACCTAATAGCAAATTCCCTCTGTGCCAGCCTGCCACCCGCTGGCTGTGCCAGCTTGGAAGGAAATGGATGGCTTGGTGTGGCTGGAATTTGGGTTCATCCTCGAGTCTTACCCGTGAGAAATGCATCCAGAACTTCTGTGCTGGAGACAACTAATCCCAGCACTCCCTGGGGGCTGAACAGAACCAAGTGCACCCTCTGGCTGCTCTGCACGTGTTCATCTGGGCCCAGAACGTTGGACACCTCCTGTGGAAAGCAGAGGGAAACACTGATCCAACCAGTCCTGGGCTCAGAGCCTGATTTGTGGGTAACTGCAGCTCTACAGGGCTGCTTGAGGAGGTTTTCACCCTATAATCCAGCAATTGTTTCTCTGCGATGCACCAGCCCTTAACCCACCTGGAGGAGTTCCTTCACCCCACTGTGGTTTCTGGGCTCTCCCAGACCTGCACATTCAGGAAGCAATGCCTCCCTCCATACCTACCCTGGCTTCCCCCTCGTTCATCCTCAGCAGCAGCTCCCTGTGGGTCCCAAATCCCAGCGAGATCCGTGGGGCTCTCAGCAGGCACAGCTGGTCACAGAGCTCCTCAGCAGAGATGTACTGCTTGCAGTGACATCTGAGCAGGGGACAAAAGCCTTGAGCAGCCCTGATTTCTCAGCAAACTCCACCAGAGGCTCTAACAACCCACAGGGTGGGTGATCCCACACTGAATCCACGGAAAAAGGGTGGAGCAAACTCCCCGTGCATCTCTTCAGGGTCAAGATGTGACACCCCAATAACAGGGTTGGTGTCTAACACAGAAGAGCTCCAGTCCTCTAACAGGACTGGAGCATTTCACACTCCTCCCTAAAGCTCAGCCTTAGCAGAATGGTTGAAAGGAGCAGAGTGGAATTTGGACACCCCGGATTTCTGTGCAACCCGTGCCAGGGGGAGATTCGGAAATATAGAAGTTCATTTCCAAAGAGAAGAAAATGGTATCATACGACAAGAACTGATATTAGCATCTCCCTGCCCATCTCAGGAGATTGGAATTAGATGATCTTTAAGGTCCCTCCCAACCCAAACCATTAAAGATGTCCGGGGGAACAAGGATTATTTCTTGTTGGAATTAGATGATCTTTAAGGTTCCTCCCAAGCCAAACCCTTGACGATTAAAGACATGTGGGGAACAAGGATCGATTTCTTCATCTCTGGTCTAAATCTAATATCCATCCACTTTAGAGAGGCTCAGCCTGAGGCATGTGGACAAGTTGCACATGTCAGAAAATGTGAGCTCTGCCCACCCTCCCCTTGTCACTGGGTGATTCTGGTGTCTCCACCCAAGCCGTGAAAACATGGGAAATCCTTTCCAGGCAGAGGATCAGAAACAATGACCGCACTGAAAGCAGGACTCCCACGGAAAGGAGCTCCACCAATGGAAAGTTTCCCAAAAAAACACCAACCCTGGCATGACCCCATGGGATCAGCAGCTCTGCTGTCCAGGGCTCACTGTGAGGTGTTCCTCAGGTGTTTCTGTGCTGTGGGACTCACATGCCCAGCTGAGCGTGGAGCTCTCCTCCCGCCGTGCCACAGGCAGCGGTGCAGTCGTGGCGCTTGGGGACAACGCAGCGGCGGGTGGATGCCAACCGCACCTCTCCGGGGGCACAGAGCTCTGCCACCTGCAGAAAAACCCACACAGCTGAGCTCTAGCATCCCGAAAATTCTCCTCCCCCCTTGCCTTTTTTTTTTATGTACCCTTTTGTACATTTTATACATCCTCTGTAGCCTTTAGACCCTTAGCCTACATGCTTGGAATTTTTGTAATCTAATATTCTAGCTTAGTTTTGGAGTTCTGCGAGGCAGAAAGGCCAAACATTCACAGTAAGAAGCCAGACAGCTCTATACTGTCAACAAACCTCTCAAAGTTTACTATAGTATATATTATACATACTATATACTTTGTATACTATCAAAATACGTTCTCTCTAGAACATATTTTGTAAACTAAGCTCTAGCCTCATTAGAGAAAGAATTCTTAAAACAAGGGAGACACTACTTCACTTATTAAGTTTCTTATGAAAAAATACTAGACAAATATACTAATTTGCAAAAGCCATAAAAATTATGTGTGTGTTATACAGAGTGTGCATCTTTGGTGCGTTCCACCTTTGAAGAGCTGAGCACCTAAAATCCTATTAAAATACCAAAGTAAAACCCTTTTACCCCTTTAACTGTCTCTGCCTCATAATTCTAAGAGCAGCCCAAGGGCAACACCCCCACTGCTGCACTTCAGGCTTCCAACACAAAGGCAACCCAACAAGGAAAGCATTGAAGAAAGAACAATTTCACCTCCCAATCCCAGCCCCTCAATGGGGTTCTAATGAAGAAGTTCAGCTGTAAGGAAATGGTTGATGGAATCAGAGTGGAATTTTGACACTCCGGGTTGCTGTGCAACTCATGCCAGGAGGGGATTTTGGACTATGGAAGTTCATTCACAAAGAGAAAAAAAGTGACATTATACACGATACAAACAAGGATTGGTTTTAGTGTCTCCCTGTCCATGAAAATGCTAATTAAGGACATTGTATTAACAAGAAAGAGGCTTAAACTCCTGCATCTGTCCTCCCCCTGAGATACTGTGCTTCTCCCCATTACCCTGGCATGAAAAGATCCTTTGCCTCCATCCCTTATGAATTCAAACTTAACCTCACAAGAGCCTGGTAAAGAAAACATCCTAAAGAAAGGGCCACTAAAACATCTCAAAGATTTGTTTGGCTTGCAGCCTAAAGGCCTTAACTCTCTCCCTTCTCCTCCACATCCCACAGCAATTTTGGTTTGGAGCCTGATTTTACCTGAGCTCGGCAATCCTGGTCGCTGTTGCTGTCAGGGTCATCCTTGCCTCTCTCATCGTAATAAATATAACCTGCCTGGCAGATGCAGGAGGCATCTGACTGCTGGAAAGCCCTGTTGAGCCCATGGCAGCTACAGCTGGTGGCACCTGGGAGCACAGGTTGGAGTTAGGGTGGGGAAAAGGAGCAGCTCTGCACTCTTTATCAAACCCCACTGCTGGTTTTAGTGCATTTGTGCACTTCTGGCAGGGCAGAGCTGAGCCAGAGAACAGCCAGCTGGCTTTTGCTGCCCCAACACCATCAGCAGAACTTCTCCTGCAGCATCCATTCAGCCAGAGGTGCAGCAAGGCCTGCCTGCTCCCTTGAAACAGTATTTTGACAAACCCTCCAATTATTAGGAGATTAAACCCCTGGGCAGGGAAAGGACCAGCCAGGCAAGGCTGCCAAGCCCCTCTCGTGTGCCTCAACAGCCTCGAATCCATTGAGGATTCCATCAAATCTATCAAATCCACTCGATTTGAAATGCTGGGACAGCAGTGCAAATACTCTGAGTAATGAATGGACATTCTTTACTGGCACAGCTGCCTGCCTGCCACTTTTCCAGCCTCATCCCACTCCATCCTGCCCTCAGTGCCCACCTTGGGCTCAAAAGAATGCCTAGATTTGACACAAAGCCCCCAAATCGTGGCTAAAGTAATCTCGGCAAAATTCCACTGCTTTAGAGCAAGAATTAATAGAGCTGCTCACCTCTTCCTTCCTTTAAGGAGATAAGGAGATAAATCCCCTTGGATAAAGGTGTAAGAGAGGAAAAAGGGCTTGAAAATGGAATCTTCCTCCTCTGAGTAGGACAGAGGAAGAGCAGCTGGGCGTTGGCAGCACCTCCAGATCTGGGAAGAACCCAGGGATTGTGATCCATCAGGAAACACTTCAATAGAGGGGAAATCCCTCTGCCACACTAAAACCACCCAGGAGGATCCCAGGGCTTGTGGTCCATTTAGGAAACACCTCAATAAAGGGGAAATCCCACTCTCACCCCAAAACTCACTGCAAAACTCACACCAAATCTCCCAGGGAGGATCCCAGGGATATGATCCATTAGGAGACATATCAGAGGGCAAATGTCACTCCCAGCCCAAAACTCACCTGGCTGAGAGGAAGAAGAGCTGCCACAGGGGAAGCAGGCAGCCTGGGCAGGGAGGTGGTTGAAGGTGCCAGCAGGACAGGCCTGGCAGTCCTCTCTGTGCTTGGCAAGGGTGCTGCTGCCGTGGGTGCCCGGGGGACAGGGCAGTGGCACAGGGGACAGGGACGGGCAGTAATGGCCTCGGGGACAAGGCTGCTGCTGGTAGGTGGCACTGCCTGCACAGAGAGGTGGCATTAGGGACCCCAGCCAGTGCCCCTTGCTCATGCCAGTGACACATCCACACATCTCTATATCTAGAGAGACAAGGCTATATAAATCCACACGTGTACAGATCAGCGTTTTTTCAGTCGAATTCATATTTAAATAGAAATCTCAGTTTTTCTTTCCCCGGCTAAATCCAGTGGCAAACCCACGTGACAACCCACACCAGGGTTTTGTAACTGCGCAGGATTGAGAGCTTTGCCCACACACAACTCAGAACCCTCTGGTTCTAATTTAAGCTGCTATTTCTTGCCCTACTCCCCCGTGGCAGCTGAGCTTACCTGGGGGGCAGGTGAAGCCAGCTGGGCAGGGCTGGCAGGGGGCTGAGATTTGGGGGTCACTGCGGAAAGTCCCTGCAGCACAAAGCCTGCAGAATTTCTCAGCTGAGCCCCTGGGGCCAGGCAGGCTCAGGGCCATGTGGCCTCCTTCACAGGGCAGCGGGTGGGCACTGCCAGGGGGGCAGTAGAATGGGAACACACACCTGGGAGGCAAAAGGGAAAAAAAAAATCTCTAGAAATGATTTCTGGGTTCAGTGATCAGTGAAAACACGGGGCAAAATTAAAAATGGGTCCGCTCTGGTTCCAGAAATCGTAAATCACCCTCTTCTGTCATCAAATCTGTGACTGCAGCCACAAAGATTCCTTTTGCACAGTGCACAAAGGCTGTGGTTCAGGTTGGATCCCAGGCGCAATTCCCAATATTCAGAGTTTTTAGGAGCTGGTACTCACAGCTGCTCAGGGCTGTTGTATGTCCAGGATCCCTCGGGACAGTGGTACCCAGCAGGACACAGGGAAGGCTCTCCTGTCAGAGCTCCACAGTAAAAACCAGGCCTGCAGGGCTTGGGATTCACTGACCCTGCGGGAGAAATGGGGAACAGCATTTATGGGACTTTATTCCCATGTTTATGGGAAACTCCCACAGCAGGGGAGTGTGTGTTGGGAGGCAGAGAGCAAGGGGACTTTTCCATAAACTCTCTGCTTTTCCTATTGCTCCCCAAAGGGCACAGAACTGTTGGGAACAATTTTATTATTTAGCATGAAGCGCTAATACCTCAGTGCTCAGACAGAGGCCAAGACAAAGTTCAGAGAATAAAATACAGATTAATAAATTTAAGGCCTTTAGGTACATTTAGAGCAGACAGAGCTTACTCAAGAGGCTACACCCAAAATGGACAGTAAATCATGAGTTCTTCACATTTTATAAGTTCTGTTCATTAACATATTGGACCTCAATTCTCTAATTACACCTTCAGGTGATGATGTCAATCACCCCAAGCTTGCTCCCCCAATTCACTGTTGCTTCCATACTTTGGGGCTCTGAGGCAGCAGAATATCCTTGGATTTTCTGAGAGCAATGTTTTGTCTAAAATGCTGAGAACAGAGGTTTTTAGCACTTTATGAAGCCTAGAATAAAGCTAGAGATACATGAAGAACAGAAGCTAAAGTTCTTAAGGCACCAGAGAGGAATCACATCCTGGGAGAATGGGAGCAGAGCCACACCAAATCCCTGCTGATCCACCATCTAGGCTGAGGAATTGCTGGAAATAAGGAAAACCGAGGTGATGTCACCTGCTGGGCACTCATAGCCAGCTTTGCAAGGTGTTCCCTGGGTGTTGGGGAGCCCTGTCAGCGCTGGATCCGGGCAGTGGTACCCAGGCGAGCAGGGATCACACTCTCCCAGGGATTTGGCACCAGGCTGCATCCTGGCAGTGCCAGCTGGGCAGGGGAAAGTGTCCCCTTTGCCAGGGCACCAGTGTCCAGGGGGGCAGGGATAGTCCTCAAAGCTGGCCAGGCCTGTTGGGAAGAGAAGGGAGTGAGGAAAAGGAGGTTGGAGGGACAGGGGGAATTTGGGAGAAAGGGAAAGGGAGAGAGAATTCCTGCTCGAGCCTGTCTCCTCTGGGGGAATTCTCTCTCCCTTTCCTTATCTCATCTTGGGGAATTTTGTCACCCAGAGGAGGGAAAAGGGAGGGAATTTTGTCACCCAGAGGAGGGAAAAGGGAGGGAATTTTGTCACCCAGCAATGGGAAAGGGAGGGAATTTTGTCACCCAGAGGTGGAGAAGGGAAGGAATTCTGTCCCCCAGGGGAGGGAAAAGGGCTGCCTTTCCCCTAGGGCACTGACCTGCCAAGGGGCAGAGGTACCCTGGCGGGCAGGGCTGGCACTCCGCCCTGCTCCGTGCCCCTGGGTGCCCACGGAAGGTGTGTGGGGGACACTCCTGGGGAGCCAGGACACTGCTGGGGTCACTGCCATTGCTCCCGAAGCAGAAGTGTCCCAAAGGGCAGGGATGAGCCTCCGAGTCCCCTGCAAACACAAAGCATCAGGAGTATCTCCAATGCCGTTGGAACCTTTTCTCCGTGTCCTCCCTGGGTGTTTCCTGAACCTCTGCAATCCACCTCCCCATCCCAGCCCCTCCTCTGCCACCTGGGATATTTGGGGACCTAAATTCCTGTATTTCCAATATTTGCTGGAATTAACAGCTAAATGCCTCTTTGCTCTGTCCCACAGTTCCACATCTGACACCCAAGCCAGACCCAGGAACACACAAAACTCCCTCAAAAAGCAGCTCCCATCCCCTCCCCTCACTGTTTGCCCCCCAACCTGCTTTGCACCAGCGGCCTGGTGGGCAGGGCAGGCAATCCCCCCTCTTCCCAGCCCCTGGAAGAGCTCGGAGAGTGTTGGCAGGACACGGTGTGGGCACCTCAGAGCCCTCCAGGCAGTAGAAACCTGCAGAAAGGGGTGGGAAAGAGAGAAAAGTGAAACATCCACATATTTCAAGGGCAAAAACACCTGAGCCAGAGTGTGCTGTTGTTGCAGAATGAACTTTTGCCAAGCCAGGAGCCTTCAAACTCTTCTGGATTGGCAGCTCAGCACCGCAAATTCAAGGTGGCCTTGTTGGTCTGGGCCACTTGGGGTCAAAAGATGCAAAAACGAGGGAGAGATAATTTTAAAGCAGGGTTGGCAATGTGATAAACAAGATAAGGTGCTCTCCACTCGGTTAGAAGCAAGTCAATGGTCTGTGGGGTAAATGTGATTAAAAAGCTCGCGTACCTGCAGGACACAGCCCTGCACACAGCTGGCCCCAGCGGCACCCAGCCAGGAAACGCCAGGAGAAGGGGCGGCCTTGGGGAGCAGCCTGGGAGCTTCCAGCCAGGCAGAAATACCCAGCAGCACACTTCCCTTCCAGCCTTCCGTGCCTGGAGAGAAAAACAGCAATTTCTGTGCTCTGAGCTGCTGCTGGTTTGGTGCAGAGTGAGGACTGACAGTGGGAACTCTGCGAAGTTTGCAATAAAAATGACTTCTGATACGAGAGAGAAAACAGACACATTTTTCCACTTGTAAAAACATGCAGATGACTAAAGCGAGTCAGTTGAAGTTCCATGGCCTTGGCAAATTGCTTGAGATGAAATTGAGATGACTTCCCACTGGGCTGGACTTTCTGCATGACGTCCATGATTTCACAAATGCCACCTACTCCCTCTTTCAGGTGCTTCTTTGTCCCACAACAATGATGCCCGACTGCTTTTAGCCTCCCAGAATTCACAGATCCAATGCCTCTACACCCAACCGTGTGCCTAAGCTTATATTTTGATTTTCTTTGAGTGAGAGAAATGCAGCAGAGAAGCCGGGGAGAGCTCTCCCAGCATGAAACGAGGATGCCAAACTGCCCCAGAGAAAGTGAAAAAGGCCAGGGTGAGCTGAATCCCAACCTGCAGTAGCAGCCAGGCAGGCAGGGCAGGCATTCCCTCTCATTCCAGAGGCCAGTCATGTTTTCAGGAGTGAAGGTGCCTTCAGGACAGGTGAGAGGAACTCCTGTCCCTAAAAGGAAGGGACAAAAATAAACTTCATTGTATTATGGGGATGCCTCAAGAATTTTACCTTCTATTCTTCATGTACCTGTAGCTTTGCTGTAGTTCTGGGCTTCATATAAAATGCTAAAACCTCTGTTCCCAGCACCTTTAGCCAAAACAATTCCTCTGACTGGAAATCCAAGGACACTTCGCTACCTCAGAGCCCCAAACTATGTAACCAACAGTGAATTGGGGGAGCAAACTTGGGGTAATTGACATCATCAGCTGAAGGTGTAATTGGAGAATTGAGGCTCAATATGTTAATGGAGAGAATTTATAAAATGTGAAGAACTCGTGACCCGCTGTCCATTTTGGGTGCAGCCTCTCCAGTGGGCTTTGTTTGCCCTGAATGCACCTGAAATCCTATAATAAACTTGCCTGCTTTTTATTCTCCTAACCTCGTCTAGCCTCTGTTTCAGGTAAGCCCAGCGAAGGCATCAGTGGCCTGGCAAGACTCTCAAGCTGTATCAGAGCATAACAAGTGACCCTCAGGTGGCCACTGTGCCACACTGGCTCCTCGCCAGTCCCCCACCACCTGGCCTGAGGTGACACATTGGGGGTGTCACACCTGTGGGGTCACAGACACTGAACCCTTGGAAAGCCAGAGTACCTGTGGGGCAGTAGGAATGAGCTGGGCAGCGCTGGGGGTTCCCTGCCACTGGCTCCTGGCAGTAGAATCCCCTCTGGCAGGGCAGGCAGGCGGCAGAGCCCTCGGCTGGCTGGTACTGCCCGGCAGGGCACAGCCTGGGCAGCGCTGTCCCCGAGCTGCAGAAGTGACCCTGCAAGGACAGAGCAGGGAGAGGATTCCGTGGGGACAGTGCCAACCTCAGGGTCTGTATAAACCCAGGATCCCCAAAACCTCTGTGTCTGTGAAACCAGTGTTTCCATCAGCTCTGGGTGACCCTTTGGCACCGTGGGGCACCAGCAGCACTGGCCAGAGTGAGAACCCCCTGTGCCCTCACCAGAGCCTTGGGGCACAGGAACAGCCCTGAGAACCCCTCAGCAGTATTTTAGGGCACAGGAACAGCCCTGAGAACCCCTCAGCAGAGCCTTGGGGCACAGGAACAGCTCTAAGAACCCCT
>VZRM01008250.1:348252-369370 GCA_013397955.1 Grantiella picta
CCTGAGAACCCCTCAGCAGTGCCTTGGGGCACAGGAACAGCCCTGAGAACCCCTCAGCAGTATCTTCAGGCACAGGAACAGCCCTGAGAACCCCTCAGCAGTATTTTAGGGTACAGGAACAGCCCTGAGAAGCCCCCAGCAGCACCTTGGGGCACAGGAAGGCCGTGGGGCTGATGGAGCTGAAGTTTGCCGGGCAGTAAAACCCCTCAGAGCAAGGTCCTGTCGGAGAGCTCAGCCCGGCGCTGGCACAGAAAGCCCCGGGGTGGCAGGGGACACAGCTGTCCTGGGAGTCACCTCCTGAGGGGACACAAACACAGGGGACACAGGGGGAACACCCATTGTGAACTGGTGACATGTGGTCACCATCACTGGTAACGATGCCTGATGATTTTTGCCTTTTCTTTTTTGTATACCCTTTTATATTTTTTATATACCCTTTAAAACATTTTTTATATACATTTTTATACCTTTTATATATCCTCTGTATCCTCTATACCCTTAACGTACATGCTTGGAATTTTTGTAGTCTGATATTCTAGCTTAGTTTTGGGGTTCTGCTAGGCAAGAAGACCAAAGATTCACAGTAAGAGGCCAAAAAGCTCTATGCTATCAAAAACTCGAGGTTGAACCTTGGTTGAAACCTCTCTGGAATATATAATGTAAACTGGACTCAAGCCTCATCTGGGGGGCAATTCTTTAGAGCAGGGGCACATTACTTCATTTATTAAACTTCTTGTTGGCAGATCCTAGACAGATATGCTAATTTGCAAGGTATATAAAATTGTATATTCATTATACAGAGTGTGCATTTTTGGTGTTTTCCCCCTTGAAAAGCTGGCGTGCCATAGGATCCTATTAAAATACCGAATATAAAAGTCTTTATCCCTTTAATCGTGTCGGTCTCGTAATTCTAAGACCAGCAAAAACAACAGGAACATGTGGCTGCTCACCTTAGGGGCAGTTGGCCACCACAGGACAAACCAGGGGTGCATCCCACTCACCAGTGGCGTTGTTGAGGGTCCCAGCAGGGCAGGCGACTGGGAATGGAGTTCCCTGTGGGCAGTAGTGTCCCCGAGGGCATGGCCCGCTGAGAGGGGACACGGCTGTCCCACGGGGAGTGGCATCTGCGGCTCCTCCTTGGCAGAAGTACCCAGCAGAGCACAGACCTGAGACATGCAGAGGGAGAAAAGCACCACCCAGAGCTCCTCCTGAACGCTGACACGGTGCAGATAACAGCGGAGAGGCCAAAGCCCATCCTTGTGCTGAGTTATCTCTGCTGATAGCCTGGGCTGGTCACCTTTGCTTTGCCTTTCCCTCTCCTCATTAACCCTTAGCCTCAATCCCTTCCTTTGCCTCACTGACCTCACCTGGCGTTTGCTCACTTTATCTCCTCCCTAAATGCTTCCCTGGGTTTTGTTTCCCGTAGGAAGAGCTCTGCCTTTCTGCTTTCCAGGTATCCAACCCTGGGATTTTGGCCCAGGGACAATTCCTCTGTGCGTAAATGGGAGGGGAGGATTTCGGAGGACGGAAAAAGCAGTGATAAAAGCGTTAAAGGAAGAGAAAGCATTAAAAAAACCTAAGAGAGAAGGAAAAGCAATGCAGTAACATAGAAATAACACCCAAAAGAAATGCTCAGGGAGAAGAATGAAACAAAGAATGGCTGATAAGCACAGACACAGGTGAAGGGTGTCCTGCAATAGCCTTTACCCATTCAGGGAGATGTTCCAGCCCTGCAGCCCAGCCCCTGTCCTGGGGGAGGTCAGGTATCCCCCAAACTCACCATCAGGCTCCCAGTTGGCCTCTCCCCTGCAGAACCTCCCCACGGGGCACTGCCTGCAGGCTGTGGCGGCCACTGCCCCCTCCAAGGGGTTCAGTGTCCCCTCGGGACAGGGCAGAGGGACAGCAGTCTGGCCTGGACAGAAGTACCCTGGGCATGGAGAGGGCAGGAGACACTGCTCAGAACAGGGGAGAAGGAGAATGCTGAGCAAAGCTCCCTTCCCTTGTCTCCAGGGAAAAAAGAAAACAGCTGCTGAAAATGATTCCGAATTCAGTGATCAGTGAAAACACAGGACAAAATTAAAAACGGTCCCAGTCTGATTCCAGGCTAAGTAGAAACCATAAATCCCCCTCTGCAGCTACCGAACCTGTGACTGCAGCCACAAAGATCCCTTTGCTCTTGCACAGCGCAAACCCCACTTCCCCTGGGCGCAGAGAGGAATCCCCCACTCCTCACCCCGTTTGGGGTTTGCAGCACCCCAGGCTCACCTCTGGGGCAGCTGAGGGGCTGCACGGTGCCAGCAGCGGCACAGGCCAGCCCGGGCGGGCAGGGCAGGCAGGCGCTGGCCCCGGGCACTGGGCTGAAGGTGCCAGGCTGGCAGGGCAGCTCCTGCCCAGAGCCCTGAGGGCAGTAGGAGCCGCGGGGACATCTGTAGCCATGGATCCCATCGGAGGGACAGGGAGCAGAGCTTCCCTCCAGGCACACATAGCTGAGAGAGAGGGAGGGAGAATCCAGAGCTGGGGTGAGGATCTTACAGGTGAGGATGGGGATGCTTTAGGATTTTAGCTTCTGTATTTGTCATCTATCAGTAATCCTGAAACTCTCTAGTGTACAACTCTGGGCTCCATCTAGGGTGCTAAGATGCTGTTCTCTCATTTTCAGATAAAACAATTCAAGTGCCAGCTGCTATGGGAAGCCTTTCCCCGTGAAATTTCATTACACTGCACTGAAATCACTTCTAAGACTCTCTTACACTTATAAAATAAATCAGATTTCCTCTTGCTCTGAAGCTCCTGAGCTGGATAGACACTGCCCAGGGCACTTTCCTGCTGGATTACTCAGGCTGGGAATGATGCCTTGTCCCTGATTGTTGCACCACCTTGTGGAGGAAGAGAACTCAGAAGGGGAAAAAAAGGCTAAATTCTCAGGAAGCGTGATTATGAGGCTAAATACAGGATTTGCAATAGCGATTTGTATATAATAGTATATTTTTTTTCACTGAAAACTGAGAAAAAATATGTATAAGAATGTCAGGAAAAAAATGAAGGGGAAAGGAATATCTACTGATACCCTAGGATTTTAGCTTCTGTATTTTTCATATACCTGTCGTTTCAGTGTGTGGCTCTGGACTCCATACAGGGTGCTAAAGCTCCTGTTCTCAGCATTTTTAGACAAAGCAATTCCTCTAAGTTGGGAATCCAAGGACACTTTGCTGCCTCAGAGCTCAGAATATGTAAACAGTGAACTGGGGGGAGCAAGCTTGGAGTAATTGACTTAATTACCTGAAGCTGTAATTGGAGGATTAAAGCTCAATATGCAAATGGACAGAACTTATAAAGTATGAAAACTTGTGACTCTCTGTCCATTTTGGGTGTAGCCTCCCGAGTAGGCTCTGTCTGCCCTAAATGCCCTTGAAGGCCTTCAATGAATTTATCTGCTTTTTATCCTCCTAACTCTGTGTAACCTCTGTCTCAGGTTATCCCCTCAAGGCATCACTACCAGCCGATGCCACATCCCACCCCAAGGGCTGAGGACAAGCCCAGGATCTGCAATTCGGCTATCCCTCGTTTATAACTCACAGCCAAGCTGTGTTTTGTCCCTGCCCAGTGACCGTGGCACTCACCCTGGGTCACACAGTCCCGCCTGGGCCAGCTCAGCCAGCCCTGGGCCACTGCAGACCCTGCCAGGCGGGCAGGGCTGGCACTGCTCCTGTGCCCCCAGCCCCACGGCGCTGGAGAAGGAGCCGGGGGGACACGGCACGGGGTGCCCTGTGCCGCGGGGACAGAAGTGTCCCACGGGGCAGATGTCATTTCCAGGCAGGGCAGCGCTGGAGGATTCCACCTGGATGGGGAAAATACAGGGGGAAAGTGTTAGCGGGTGGGATTTGGCACAGAGAAGTTCTGGGAAAGGCCCAGAGGAGCTCAGTCCTACAAATTTGCTGTCACTGAAACGAAACAAAAACCATTGGCATGAAAGGGTCCTGGCTTTGGAAGGGTGGTTATCCTGTCCCTGATGCCATCTTTTAGAGGATATATCAATCCCCACACTCCAGAGCAATGCAGGAATGAAGGTCTGCCTGGATTTTATCTGTGGGCAGCCAGGTGTTCCAGCAGACATCAGGAGCAGGAAGTCTCAGGAGCAGAAATGCTGGGGAAACATGCCACCAGAAGCCAGGAGATGGTGACAGACCTGGTCCCCAGGCTCACTGAGCTGCTGCTGCCTGGCACTCACCCTGTGCTTGAAGGGCGCTGGGCTGATAGCTCCCTTGGCACAGTGGTAACCTGGATAACAAAATCCAGAGGGCTGGGACAGACCTGGAGCTGAGCAATACATCCCTGAGAAGAACAGAGAACAATGCCAGGGCGAGGAGCTGCACTGAACAGCCCTGGAGGGGTCAGTGATGGGAAAGGAGAAGTCATCTGTTTGTCCCCTCTGTCCCCTCTCACCTGCCGGGCAGGGCTCGCAGTCAGACTCGCTGGTGGCACCAGTCCTGGGGCCAAAGGTGCCCTTGGGACAGGCGTGCTCCGTGCTGAAGTTGGTCCCTGGCAGGCAGAAGTGCCCAGCAGGGCACAGCTCAGGAGTCTGTGCTCCAGGACCTGCGATATGAGGGAAGGATCTCGCTCAGGAGGGATGGGACAGATGATGACTTTGTCTGTCCACAGCACCGGCTTCCCTCCCTCGGTGGCCCAGCCAGACACAGGGCAGAGGAAAGCAGAGCCCATGGGGCAGGAGGAGCCCCAGATGGTGGTGAGGTCAGGCAGATGAGCAGCAGAAGCCTGCAGAACGTGACCCTTCAGAAGTGGTTTCGCCCAGATCAGAGACAACGGAAATCCAAAATAACGATCTCTGTCCATCATCCACCTCTAGCAGGCACCAGAAAGCACTAACTCCCTGAAGTTCAGCCTCAGGCAAAGAACATCTCCTCACACAGGTGAGTCAGTCCTGAGCTAAACGCTCGGGGACAACAAAGGGCTCTGCTGGCATTCTGAGGCTCTCAGTTGTGCTTCCAGCTCTGCTAAAACTCATTTTAGCTCAGCCAAGCAACTCCTCCCCTGCTGCTTCAGCTGCTCACCTGAGCCAGGAAAAGCCTCTCTGCCCTGGAAGACGATGGGTGAATTTGTCACAGTCAGGGTGACCCCAAAGCTCTGTGCTGGGGAGCAGATGAACATCTTGTGCAGGCAGATGGTGAGAGCTCCGAGCAGGAGCAGCTCTGGCTGCTGGCCAGACTGAGAACTCCCTGCCAGCAATATTTGTTTCCCTGCGAGGCCAGAGCCATGTAAGACATGCACAAGAGGTGGAGAGCAGGTTTAACAGCACACGAGGAGCTCCGGGTGACCTGAGGCTGCTCCCGAGAACCCAGCGGGAGTTTTGGAATTACAATTATTTGGGGCATTCATGCTTAGTGCTAGAAAGCATCACTGACTAAAAATGACCTGGGGCACTCTGTTTGTTCTTGCTGTGTCCAAGGGGGTCAGAAATGGAAGCTGTGATGGGGAATATTTTCCCTCACTCTGGAAAGTGAGGTGAGTGAGGAAACCTCATATCCTCACCACTGCAGAAGAACCCAGCTGGGCACAGCTGGCAGTCTGCTGCCTGCCCTTTCCCACCGGCAGGGCTGAAGCTTCCAGGGCTGCAGGGGATTGGGAATTCTGAGCCTTCAGGGCAGTAGGAGCCAGCAGGGCAGTGTCTGTGGTCTGGCTGTGTGGATCCAGGATCACAGAAATACCCAGCCTGACATGGCCCTGCAAGAGAAAAGCTTCAGGGTTAGGATTGAAACCAGAAAACATTAAAAAAAAAAAAAATCCAAACCAGGAGAGAAAAACTATGTTGGATGCACACAATACACACCAGAAATAGCAGCCAGGCCTTCTCCTTGGCAGAACTTCCCAGCAGGGCAGGGCAGACAGGAATTCCGGGAACCCATCCCAGATTGGGGCAGGAAGGTGCCAGCAGGACAGGGCTGTGGCTCGGAGCTCCCTGCAGGGCAGAAATGCCCTGGGGGGCACAGAGCCCCTGTGCCATCCCTGACAGGGCCGGGAACACGAGCCTGGGAGGTGCAGAAGTGCCCAGGCTGGCACTGACCACTCGGGGCTGAGAGCCCTAAAGGACACGAGCAGTGAGTCAGGTAAGGCAGGGACATCCCATAAACCACAGCTTTGGGATTAACCAGCCCCACAGTTCTGAATTCCCATAAATCACAGCTTTGGGATTAACCAGCCCCACAGTTCTGATATCCCATAAATCACAGCTTTGGGATTAACCAACCCCACAGTTCTGATATTCCATAAATCACAGCTTTGGGATTAACCAACCCCACAGTTCTGAATTCCCATAAATCACAGCTTTGGGATTAACCAGCCCCACAGTTCTGGGCACATGGTGGTCCCAGAGCCTCCTGGCCATCAGGGGTTAAAAGCTTGATCTATACTCTCAATATTTCCTCCCACAACTGATGAGCAGAGGGATAAAAGCCCAGAGAGTTTCCTCAATCTCCCTTTCAGAGGTGAATGATCATTATTGGTCTTTCCACTCAGAGACATCCAAACCCAAATGAGTCCTAGACCCCACGACTCTTGTTTCACAACCTTTGCTAGGGCTAAACCACCTTGATCTGCCTTGAAATTAGCTTTACAAAAAACCTTTCAAACCGACCCAAGGGGTCCCAGAAATCCCTGAATCTGCTCCTTACCATTTGGATGAGCTGCACAGAACACTCCCCTCGCTCCCAGACCCCAAGCAGAGCAGGGCTGTGCTGAATCACCATCCAATTCCTACCTGCCCTGGCACAAAAGGTGCCCCCAGGACAAGGTCTGCAGCCGCTGGGGTTTGCCAGGCTGCTCTGGTTGCTGTAGGTGCCCTCTGGACATGGGTACTGGTTGGCAGCTCTGGTCCCTGGAGGGCAGTAATGTCCTGCTGGACACTCCAGGGGTTTGGCCATGCCGTGGGTGTTCCCTTGGTCATCACCTGGGTGCTCTTGTGGGGCACAGAACCTGCCAAAAAAAAAAAAATCCCAATGCTCCTCCTGTCCCTTTGTTGTGCCAGAGATAAACTCCATGCAAAGCAGTGACTACACAGTGAAAGGGAAAGAAATTCCTTGGAAAAACCGAAGAAAAAGCCGGGATCACCCTGCCCATCCCAGCATGGATTCCCTGGGACACAAGAAGCCACTTCATTTTCATGAGAAAATGACACCAGACAGGGAAAGGTGGTGTGAAAACAGAAACAAGAGCAGCAGTCTTGTGTATCAAAGCGTGTCTTGTATATCATCACAGAGCAGCCTCAGGCAGAGGGAAATACACCTGGTAATTCCTAAGAAAGGATCAAAAAGAAGGAGCGAATCCATGTCACTCACATTCCTGCTGGGCATGTTTCACACTGGCTTTTCCCAGCCTGCTGCTGGTATTCTCCAGGGGGACAGGGCAGGGGCTCGGGGCTGCCAGGGGGGCAGTAGTGACCCATAGGACACAAATGATCTGGGAGCAAAAAATAGAAATACCCCTCTAACATTTAAAAAAAAATTATTTTTCCAGCTTTTTTTTTTTTTTTTTGCCTTGAGAAGATCCCCTATTTTTCCTGCTTCTTAGTATTACCCAATAATGTACCCTGTCTTACTTGGAATAATTTTTTGAAAAACATTTTTAACTACAACAGCCATTTCTAAGCATAACTTCCAGCTGTAAGCGAAATCAGATTTTAAAGGGATCTTGCTGCTCAAACTCCTGTAGGTAAAGAATGATCCCAAAGAACTCCTACCTGAGTGCTGGTCTGACACAGATCCTGCTGGGCAAAACCATCCCTCCTTGCACAGCCCTTCTGGAGAGCTCTGGCCGTGCTGGGAGCAGAACCAGCCTGGGGAGCAGGGCTGGCAATCCTGTGCTGAGTGACCACCAGGGTGAGGCAAGAAGGAGCCTGAGAAGAAAAAGCCACCAAAATCCCATTATTGCATCCCCACATCGCTGCTGGGAGGGGTTGTGGGGGAATTATCAGGATCTCAAAGCTGCAGCTCGTACAGGAACTTTCTGGCTGCACTAGTCCCAGGAGATGCCAGAAGGATGCTGGTTTGGGAAGGAATTCCCAAAATCCCAGCACTCCCTGGGAGAGAGTCCTGGGAGAGGCTAAAGGTGAATTCCTATTGATTTCTGAGCAGGGCAATCCCCTGCTAACACAAACTATAGATTTAGTCCAGGAAAGAAACAAATGTTCCACAGCCTCTTATCTAATTTAACCCTTTGCCTCATTAGTGCTGCTGTTAATGATCTCTCCCGTGCAGGGCAAGCTGTCACTCCCGCTGGCTGTGTGACTCCAGGAGGGCCAACAGGAGCTTCCCTCCCCACCAGCAGCTCCAGGGCAGCTCTGCAATCCCCGTGTGATTCAGGGCTGATGTTCCAATCCAGTGGCTGAATTCCCATGCTGAGAGCAACTTTTCCTCGGGGAATAGAGGAAAACTCCAGCCCAGCCTGGCAAAGCCTGGCTCTGGGAAGGGAAATGCCAGCAGGGAGCAAACCTACCTGGGGGACAAGGAGCTGGAGAGCGACTCCCTGCAGGACAGAAGTGGCCTTGGGGACAGATGTTTCCCACTGCTCCATCGCTGGGGTTTGGGACTGCAGAGCCCCCCGAGCAGTAGAAGCCAGCCTGGCAGGGACCTGAGGGAGCTGCCAGCTCTGGGCTGGCACAGAACCGACCTGGAGCATGGGGAAAAGCAGCAGCAGCTTTTGGAGAGCCCAGGAGCAGTTCCAGCACAAGGCTGGGGCTGCCTGGGGATCTTGGCATGAGGGGAAAGAGGATTTAGGCACCAAAAACCCAACCTGAAAAATGTGAGCAGGAAGACTCAACTCCTACCTGCAGGGCAGGGAAGGGGAAGAGATGAGCCAGCAGGACAGAAGGTTCCTGCTTGGCACAACCCAGCAGGTCCTGGGGCTGGAGCTGCCTTTCCTGTGAATGGGAAAGGCAGAATTGAAACGTAAGAATTACACTCTATTTCATTGAGATAGCTCAGGAAGAACAGAGCTAGAGCACTGAATTAAGGGGGAGAAAGGGAAAGAAAGGCATCCTGAGCCTGGTGACCCCAATATCCCCCTAATAGCTTTCAGGTGACCCCAATATCCCCCTCACATTCTCCAGGTGACTCCAATAACCCCCTCAACAACCACCATCACCACCCTTGACTGCTCCCCTCCCTACCAGAGTAATTTCCAGGAAACACAGGCTTGCTTGCTGTGGACCCAGGTGGACAAAACCAGCCAGGTGAGCAGAGTCCATCTGGCCTGGCCAGGCCTGGCCTGGAGCAAACCCTGCCAGGAGGACACAGCTGGCACTGGGAAGCATCCCAGAGGTTCAGAGCTTCACTGTAGGTCCCAGGGGGACAAGGGTGCTGCGTGGCAAACGCTGTGCTCCTGGGGCAGTAGTGACCTGAAGGAAAATGTGGTGTCAGAACGGGTAGGATTCCCAAAGGCATTGCCTTCATCTCTTTTTGGGAAGGACTGACCCCAAGCCACGATGGTGGGTCTGTCCTGTAATTAATCACTGCTCTGACAGCCATCCCATCTCCTGCCCCAAAAGCAGCTGCTCGGGGCTGAGGTCAGCCAGGAGCCCAGGGAGGGCACGGTCAGACCCACCTGGAGGACAGTCCGTGTAGTTGGAGGAAGCAGAGGTGCAGTAGAAGCTCTGGGGGCACTGCAGGCACTGAGTGCCACTCCAGGAGGGGCTGTAAGTCCCTGCAGGGCACGGCTGGGCTCTGCTGCTGCCCACCCCACACACATGGCCTGGGGGACATGGACCTCCACTGGCTGTCGGCTTGGGAGGAAAACACCACAGTTACACCCCAAAAGCTCCTTGTAAAAAGCTCCGTCCTGCTCTGAAGGTGAAGAGAGCCAGACATTCACCCTGGAATCCCCCCTCACGCCTTAACTCTACACAGTGCTGACTCTTGTCAGCATCTTTAAAAATTCCTGCTGGATTTTGCCTCGGAGCAGGGCTGGCAGCTGCAGCATCCTAATCAAACCCATGAACTATTAACCTCCGGAATTTTAATCTGATGTGGCATCCCAGGCTGCTGTGCAGCATCCACATGCAAAGGCAGAACTACTGCTCAGACTTGAAACGTGAAGCTCAAAGAAAGCCAGATGTGTTTTGTTATCTCCTTTCCCTTTCACCATCAATCAACCAGAGGAACCTGATGCAGGAGGTGATGTTGAAAGGGAGAGTTTCATCCAGGGCAGGAGAACTCCGGTGACCTCTGTTTCACTGATATTTTGGATATTTTACACAATTTCCACCACACCACAGCTTACCCTGGGAGGTCTGGGAGAAATGCTGCCTCCGCTGCAGTAGAACCCAGGGTCACACAACCCAGTGGGAGACACAAGTCCAGTGCCATTGCAGAAATAGCCTGAAATTAAATTAAGAGGCACCACGAAAAGACAATAAAGACATTGGTCACTCCAGACAGCAGCAATTTTGTGATGAGGAAATATTCATTATGTTTGATTCTCCTGAGGAGAGCTGCAGGTGCAGAGAGCAAACAGCACTTGTGTCACCTCTGAGTGTGAGAACACCCAGAGCAAGGGTGGGAAGGGAAGCTCTCTGTCCACACTGAACTGCCAGCATCCTCTGAGCTGGAAAGTGGCAGATTTATGTCTGTCCTCTCCCTAACACCTCTCTCCAGGAAAGCAGCTGTTCAGGACTGCCTGCTCCAGAACAGGAGCCCTAGGAATGGCCGGAATCTCATCAATCAGCATTTTCCAGTGTTCTACCTGCATCACAGAGGAGGCAGTCGTGGATCCCAGTGTTCCCAGCAGAGCTGCTGTACCGGCCAGGCGGGCAGGGCAGGGGGGAGGCAGAGCCCCCAGGGCAGTAGGCTCCTGGGGGGCAGATGTTCCCCACCACACCGTCCCTGGGGCTTGGGCTGGGAGCTCCTCCAGTGCAGTAGAACCCAGCCAGGCACAGTCCTGTCACCTGGGGCTGCCCGGGGAGTGCACAGAAGTGACCTGAGAGAGCAAACAGTGCCATCAGTGCTGGCAGGAACCCCCAGAGGGACGTTCCAGAGAGCAAACTGATGCATTAGGATTTTAGCTTCTATACTTTTGTGCATCTGAAATGCTGTAATTTTTAGTGTACAACTCTGGGCTCCATACAGGTGCTAAGCTGCTGTTCTCTCATTTTTGGACAAAACAATTCCTCTCTAAGCTCAAATCTCAAGGACACCTCACTGTCTCAGAGCCCCAAGATATGTAAACAGCAGTGAACTGGGGGAGCAAACTTGGAGTAATTGACTTCATTAGCTGAAGCTGTAATTGGAGGATTAAACCTTGATATGCAAACGGAAAAATCTTATAAAGTATGAAAAACTCGTGACTGGGTGTAGCCCCTGGGTGGCTTTGTCTGCTCTAAATGCACCCAAAGGCTCTTCAATAAACACAACTGGTTTTGATTCTCTGAACTTTGTTCAGCCTCTGTCTTAGGTAATCCCAGCAAGGCAACAAAACCACCCCCAGAACCTCAGGGTCACTCCGTCCCCAGGGTCACCACGCTGCGAGGCTCCTGTGCCTCACCTGGGTCACAGGGGGTGCACTGGGAGCTCCGGCTGCGGCCAGGCTGGGGGCTGTAAGTGCCTTTAGGACAAGGGAACTGAGCTGCAGAGGCAGTGCCTGCAGGGCAGAAGTGGCCAGGGGGACATTGGTTCTCCAGAAAGGAAGAGGAATTCTTGGGGCAGAAGAACCTGGGCCAAAGAGAGGAGAAAAAAAAAAAAAAAGAGGATTTTGGCTCCTGTGCTGGATTGACCAGAAAGGAGCGCATCACTTGTGCATCATCACTGCACTCTGAGTTGATTCCTCAAGTGCCAAATTGATGGCATAATTGCAAAAGCCACAGAGGCATCATTTTCTTAACTTGAACCACAACACAGCCAGGCTGTGATTCATCAACTTGTAAAAGTTAATCAAGTTCCAATCCAGGCAGTAATTGGAGATAAATCCCCCAGGGAAAAGCCAGGCTCAGCATCAGGTGATTTTCGACATCCTCTCCCCTGTGCCAGCCTGTTGCCAAGGGAACCAGTTTTTACTCCAGACATGCAATAAGTTTATGGTTTCTGTGCTCTGAGCAGCCTAAATTCCCTCCCAGTGGGGCTGGATGTGGGCTTAGGGCTTTTCCTGGTGCCATGGTGGTGTGAAACAGCCCAGCAGCTGCTCTGCTGCCTCACAGCACCTCCTCAAGTGCTTTCCAGTACTCAACTCATTTTCCCCCATCCCCGGCTCCTTGATGGATAAACAATTATTTCCAGCACTCCCTAAGCTGCCCGTGTCTCACCCTTCAGGACAGGGGAGGCAGCTGCTCTGTCCCTGGGAAGGGTTATAAGATCCTGCTGGACAAGCAGTGGGAAGAGCTGTGCCCTGGGGACAGAAATGCCCTGGAAAAGAAGAACAGATCAGAATCAGCAGAGCTTGGAGAAGCAAGGACAAAGCAGACATTTCAGTGTGACTTTAACTCACCCTGGGGACACAGCTGGGGCTCCTCACCAGGGACACAGTAGTGACCCTCTGGGCAAGGCTGGCACTGCTCTCCATGGGAATGGGGCATGTGGGAGCCAGGGGGACACGGGACTGGGCTGCTGGAGCCCTGGGGACAGAAGTGACCAGCTGGACACGGAGCTCCCGAGAGGCCATCGGTGGGCGTTGGGCTCTGGGCACCCATGGCACAGTAGAACCTGCAGCAGGACGAACAGGGAAAAACTGCATCTCAGACAGGGAAAAAACCCCTCAGAGAGCACGGCAGGGCATGGCGATGGGGTTTGGGGTCATTCCCACTCACCCAGGGCTGCAGGGTCCCGAGGGTGCCCTCTGCCCCGAGCCACTGCAGAAATGTCCCCCAGGGCAGGGCTGGCACTCCTGCACACTCCTGCTGCCCTCCCGGCCGGCCCAGGTGCCAGCAGGGCACTGCAGGGGCGCTGGGACACCTGGCAAGGTCAGCCGCAGCAGGGTCAGGAAACGCTGCTAGGATTTCTGGGGTGAAGGGAAATGCTGCTGCAAAGCTGCCCTACCTGCAGGACAGTAGTGACCAGCAGGGCAGGGCAGCCCTGACTCTCCATCCTGGGGGTTTCTCACTCGGGAGCCACTTTTGCACCAAAACCCCTCAGCACAATCGCCTAGAAAAACGGGATAATGGGAGAATAAAAACCACAGGAACACAAATTTCAGATGCAGCCATTTGCCATCTTCCGATCCCTGCTGGATTGGTCAGCAGAGGAGATGCAGGTGACAAGGGACAGATTGAGAAGCTCTTCACTGCCTGAGAACTGCCTCCACCTTCCAATAAATATCCCCCATCCCAATAAATAAATAAATATCCCACACCCCAATCAACATCCCAGCACACATTTCCCCCTTAAAATCACATTCAATGCATCCTAAAGTGAAGCCTGAAATATTAAGAATTCTGTCAAAGGGCTTTGCTGAATTGGGGCCTTTCAGGACAAGGACCAATTAAAAAATCATCAGATGTGGAAAAAAAATCTTGGAAAAAGTGGAGAGATGTCATTGCTGGGTGTTTTGCCCTCTGTCTCTTTGCTAAACCTAATCACAAGCACATCAATGGCATGGAAGGATTAGTTCTTTGGAAACTAGGCTAAAAACACAAACTAATTCTAAGTAAAAATCCAGACAGGTTTGACACTGGAAAAACTCCACACTGGATTTTTTTGAAGAAGCACCACACATAGAATTCTGGTCTCTGCAGTCCTTCTCTCACTTCTTGCTTAGAAAAAAAGAGGTTTTCTTCTTCTTCAAGCTGTTCTTGACAAGTAAAATGAAACATTTCACCCCAGCTGAGGTGAGAACCCTGGAGTCCAACTCCAACCCCTGCACTAATCATCAGCCATCGATGATTTCCAGCAGGAACGAGGATGCTCAGAAGAGCAGCAATGTACCTGTTGGGGCAGCAAGGCCAGGAAATTCACAGTATTTCCCTGCTGGGCATCTCTGACACTCCTGGATAGATTTCAGTTTTTGCCTGGGGCCAAAGGTCCCTGCAGGGCAGCTGTGCTGAGAGCTCCTGCTGGAGCCTGGTGGGCAGTAAAAGCCTCGTGGGCAGGGATAAAGGGTGACATCGATGAGTGGCCCTTGCTGGCTGTCACAGTAAAATCCTGTAGGAGACAGAGGAGGTGCTGGATTGAGTCACAGAAGCTGCTCAGGGGGAAAGACACAGAGCATCTCAGTGGGCACTCACAAACTTAACCTGGCCTTAAATCACTATTGGTCTGACTCACTGCACTCTGCATAGGAAATTTAACGCCCAGTGGTCACCAAAAAACAGGGTAAAACTGATAGGTGGCACAAGAAAACACTCAATGACCCAACACTGATCTCTGTGCTCCCTTTCAGCTGCTGGAACCCTTCAAGTAGAGTTTTCTCCCTGAACATCTGAGTTTTTCCCTGTTTAAATTGCTCAGAATTCACCAGATGTTGCTAATTCTGCTTTCACATCTGAGCTGCTTTAACCTCTAATGGCCTTTTCAGGGAGAGACAGAAAATGTTCTCCTCCAGTACAGAGGAGAAACAAGGTGGGCAGCAAAGCTCTAAACTTTGATTAAGAGGAAACAACACCACCAAGCTGCCAGGTGTTGTCTGAGGGAAGCACAGAACAACATCTGGATCCTGCAAAACACAACTCCTATTTTCTGGATGTGCAGCACCTCTGGCTCCTGCCTGCTCTCCCCACAGGGAAATGGCTTTTCCACTCTCAGAAAGACATTTATTCTGAATTTGTCCTTCCCAGTGCTTCAAGCACATCCCCAGGGCACTTCATTCCCCTCTCACCTTCCCAGCACTCCCCGGTGGGGGCACTGAGGCCAGGCTGCTCGCAGTAGAAGCCAGAGGGGCAAGGCTGGCACTCAGAAAGGGCTCTCCTCCCTGGCAGGCTGGAGAAGGTGCCTGCTGGGCAGGGCTGGGGCGCTGCTGATGCTGCAGCTGCGAGGAGAAAGGCACAAAGAATTGGAAAAGGAAAGAATGGCTGCACTCAGGGGTTGGATGAATGCAAAACAGCAGCAGGGAAGTCTTATTTTTCACTCATAGATCCAACAGTGCTGCATGGGAGGGGACAGATGTTATTGGCTTTGTTTTACTCAGCCAATTAAAGTCCAGGTATTGAGACAGAGATGTCACCTCCCACTTTCAAATGAAGGGAAAGAATTTGGGACTTTCCCACCATGCTCAGACCCCAGCCAGCTGGCTGCCACACCCTGTCAGTGTTTCAGGCATTCTGTGCCACGCAACCCCCACTGCTGACCACCTACTGCAGAAAGAGCCCACAGGGCAGACGTTGCCAGTCACACCATCCCTGGGTTTAGGGCCAGCAGCTGCCCCTGCACAGTAGAACCCAGCAGCACATTCCCCGCTGGGGACAGCCAGCCCTGCAAGACACACAGGGGGACAACGCTCAGATGAAGGGGGAAAAGCAGGAAAAACAACTGCTGACAGTTTCTGGAAGAAGCACTGCAGTGCACTGCTCCATCTCCATGGAAATTCCGGGAATATCCCCACAGGCACCGACCTGAGGCGTTGCAGAAGAGCCCTGGGGGGCAAGGCAGGGGCTCTGGGCTCCCCTGGGGACAGTAGAAGCCAGCTGTGCACTTGCCCCCGGTGGCAGTGGCCGGGCACAGGCAGTTGGCACTGGTGTAGTTGTCCAGGTCAAAGGGCTGTGAAGTCCAGGCTGCTGAGATGCAAAACCAACCTGGGAACAGCAAGCGGAGATGAGAAGCTCTGGCAGTGTCAGAGCCCCGAAATTGTCACAATAATCAAATAAATAAATCATAAATTAAGCAGCTGGGATGGCTTTGTGTGGGACAAGCTCAAACCACCCAAGTTTAACACCACGAGGCCATCATTTCCCATGCAATTTAATGCTATATAAAACCATAATAACAGAGATGGTGAGAGATCTTGCAGCCTTAAATTCAATACTCTTCTGTGGCCACGGGGCTCAGTTCAGCTGCCTGGGAAGGTTCAGATGCACAGACTGCTCCTGGCTACCGGGCATATCCTGGGGCTCACCTGACCAGCACATCACCCAAAGGCTGCTCAATCCTACTAAATTCCTACATTTCAGCCAACAGGCTGGAAGGGCTGTGGTGAAAGCTGCAGGGTGAAAGCATCAGCCTCCCAGAATGTCCCCCGTGCCACACCCACCGCTCCACACTCACCTGGGTCACAGTGGCCCGAGGCAGCTGTCAGCCCCTCCTGCCCGCAGTAGTGCCCAGGAGGGCAGGGCAGGCAGCTGTCCAGGCTCTGGCTCATGGGGTCAGGGTTGTAGTAGCCTCTGGGACAGGGAAACTCCGTGGCAAACTTGGTCCCTGTGGGATAAAGAGAGCAGGAATCTCCCACGGGCCATAAACACAATCCTGACTCTCAATCCTGCTGCATCATTCCTGTCACCTTTCCCACTCTGGTCCTCACAGCCCTTCATGGCCAAAACAGCCTTCAGATGCTGTTTATTTTGTGAGGCATGACTATAATTTAAAATATTGTTTGGGGTTTTTCCCCATGAAGAACCAGGCTGACACTTCAGCTTTCTGTTCACAAAGATAATTTCTTGCATTTAAGGAGGATGTTTCAGCCTGGCTGAAGGATTCCCTGGTTCCCCAGGGCCACCTCACCTTTGGGGCAGTAAAATCCAGCTGGGCAGGGGTAGGTGCTGTAGCTGGTGGTGTTCTCTGGGCAGAAGTAGCCTGGAGCACAGGGGGAGCACAGAGCTTGTCTGGAGAGGTTGTTGTAAGTCCCTGCACGGCAGGGAGAGGGAAAGCTGCTTCCTCCTGGGCAGAAGTGGCTCACAGGGCAAGGACCTCCTTTCTCCCACACACCTGGCAAGGAGGAGAGGCAGGAGGTTGGAAATCTTCCCTGGAAATTACTGTTTCTGAGACACAAAATAGTGGCAATGGCTGTGCCCATCGCAGGCAAACACCGATAACTTCCCCAGTGCTCAGGGCAAGCATTTCATCTGATAACAAACCAGCTGCTTCTTCACCCCGGGCACGTGTGGTACAAAATTCCCACAGGGATTTGGATGACAGAGGAGGCAGGAGCAGGAATATTGGGAGAAAAGGTGGCATGTTTGAAAGCTGCCTGTTGATCCACCCAGCGCTGCTCACCGGGTGGTGATGGTGAGGAAGCCCCAGGCAGGCAGAAGTAGCCAGGAGAGCAGAGTCCTGAGGGGGCTGTGAGACCTCTGGAGGCACAGAAATGGCCAGGAGGACACTCTGTGCAGCTGGAATCCTGCTGGTTGTGCAGCCTGGGAGGGACAAAGGAAGGGTTTCTGTCGGTGAGTGTGAAAGCTCAGCTCTGGCGCAGTGAAACAACCACAAAACTTTTCTGACCAATGCAAGGACATCTCCAGTGAGCCTCGCTGAGCTGCACCTCGTTGCTTGAAGGACAAATAAAAAAGGAAATAAAAATTGGCATCAGCAGAGCCACGAAGCTTTACCTGTCCGAGTAAGTGCCCTCAGGGCAAGGCTGGGGGACGCTGGTGCCAGCTGGGCAGAAGTGTCCAGGGGGACAGGGGCCACCACTGCTCGTGTTGGTGGCTGCACTGGGGTTGGGGACACTTGCTCCTGCATGAGGAAGGTAAAGCAAAGGGATCCTCAATGATTTGGGTTGTTTCTCACAGGCAAGTTTGTTCCCCATGGCTAAATAACCATTTCCAGAAGTGAAATAAGAGAGGAGCTGATTGTGACTCATGACAATAAATCCAGAAATCCATGGCAGAGTGGAATAACTGACAGCAGGATCCAGAGGGCTACTGTTTCCTGCTTTTGCACTCCTTTTGCCCTCTGAATCCTCAGCTCTGTACCTGCTGTGCAGAAGAATCCTGGCCAGCAGGGCCCACTGGAAGAGGACAATCCCCAGTCTCCACAGAACATTCCTGGAAGAGCACAGAGGGAAAAGGGGATCAGTAAACCGGGAGGGAAAAGCAGGAGAGCTGCTGTGCACTGGAAGGCAGAGGGAAGAGTTGGAGGAATCAAATCCCTCAACAGCAGCACAGCTGGGACAAAACTCCATCCTCATTCAGCTCTTGCTCCTCTGGGAAGGAGGAACCTGAGTGTGAACCAAACCCTTCTGCAGAGCCCCCAAAAACCTGTGGCTCACTGGGGTCCCCAACAGGACAGGAATCCTCTTTAGGCTGTGGATTTTTACATTTGCGTTTCCTAGAGGTGAAAACCCCAGAGAATCGAGAAGAGAGATCATCACCCGCTTAGGTCCCACAGGGAAATCAGAGCATCCCTCACCTGCAGGGCACTGCTGGCACCTCTCAGCACGGCTCAGGCCGTAGGAAGGGTTGTAAGTGCCAGGAGGACAAGGATATAAACTGATCCCAGTTTTCTGGGGGCAGTAGAAGCCAGGAGGGCAGCGGTGTTGGAGCCCTTTGGAGCAGTGAAACCCAGCAGGACAAGGAAAGCATCTGTCCTGACCTGTGAGGGAAATGCAGGAGTTAAAAGGAAGCATGGAATGAAATGGAGGGAAAATACCACCTGCACAACTCCCCTCTGCCTGGTTGTGCACTTAGAGAAGTGCCTTGTGCACTTAAAGAAGCAGAAATCAAAAGAAAGGGGTTTTTTTCTCTTTTTTTTAGCTCTCCCGCACTCACCAGCCTCAAATTTGTATTTCTCTGAGGAGCGTTTGGTTCAGCAAGCTCCACTCCACCAGCCCGAGTCACCTCCAGGTCTCCCCATTAGGTGGCAGGCGGAGCAGAGGGAAAGCTGGAAAGCTGCTGCCAGCCCTCTGTGCACAGAGTGACTCTGCCAAACCTAACCCACATCAGCTGCTGCAGCAGGGAAAACATCCCTGCCGTGACACCGAGGGGAAAATAACCAAACATCCCTGCTCCACCCCATACCCCCAAAATATTGAATATTCCCAGCGGGAAGAAGCTCTCAAGACCTTCTTGTATGCAGACAAAAACTATGATCAGAGTTTCCACCTCCCCTGAGTCACGCTGGAGTTGCAAAGCTGCAGCTGCTGCCCTGTTTTATTGCTGCCCTCCTGACCTGTGGCGTTGCTGTACTCCCCACTGGGACACGGGGAAGGTGCTGCTGAGCCTGCAGGGCAGAAATGTCCCCGAGGACAGAGATCTCCAGTGATGCCATCCTCTGGCCTTGCAGTCTTTGCCCTTCCCGTGCAGTAGTAGCCTTAAAACAGAAAACACTTGTTTCCCCCAAGTCAAAACCAGTTTCTAAGAAGCTGCACAAGTCCTGCCTTTGTCTCACCTCGTGCACAAAGTCCCACAGGGGCATCCTGGCCAGACACGTTGCAGAAGAAGCCAGGGGCACAAGGCAGGCACCAGGTGACATCCTGGGCTCCTCTCTGGCCGTTCCAGGTGCCAGCAGGACATGGTGTCTCTCTGGGCTGCCCGGTGCCAGCTGGGCAATAATGTCCTGCTGGGCAAAGATCTCCAAATGCAAGCCCCACCTGAAGCCAGGGAGTTGAAATTCAAATAATTACGGTTGAGGAAAGCTTTGGTGGAGGCAGAAGGTGCCGAGCAAGGTGAGATGTTGATCACTCACGGGTGAGGAGCTGCTGGAGCCCTGGCTGCAGTAATGCCCTGGCTGGCAATGTCCCTCTGGCTCAGCCAGCCCAGCCCTGCTGCAGAACATCCCCGCAGGGCAGGGCTTGCAGGATGCTGCCCTCTCCACATCTGTGTACATTCCCTGCACAGAAAAAAAAAAAAAAAACCACCACCGGATGCCCCTGAAGCCTCCTGAAAATCATTGAAAGGCAAAACACTGAAAAACTCCTGGAAAACAAATCCGCGTTGGATTCTTACCGCCGGACAGGGGAGAGGCGAGGAGCTGCCAGCCAGGCAGAAATGTCCTTTGGGACAATCCTGGGGGACAGCCAGGCCTGGCTCGCTGCAGAATGTGCCCTCGGGGCAATCCCTGCACAGAGACTGAGCACGGCCCTAAAAGAGAGCACAGAGCCTGCAGGGCCGGGGTGCTGCTGCTTGGAGCGGGAATAAATCAACTTTGCGCATTCAAAATAAGCACTGAAGGGAAGGGCCTGCAGTCTGAGTGAAACAAGTTTGGGGTTTGTGAACAGCACCGTGCAGCTCTGTGTTATATATATTATTTATGTATATATACATCTATATTTCNTGAATGCCAAAGACTCAGCAGCCCTTCCAGACCTGTACAGTGCAAGAAAACACAATAAAAACTGCCAAAAAGTGGAGATGACAGCCCTGGACTGATGGATCTGATATCCTGAGCAAAGGTTTTTGGTTCTTACTCTGCTGTGGGGTAAAAGCAAAGCAGGTGGTGATTACCCAAATTAGCAGAAACCCCACAACTGACTTTTTTCAAGCTGCCAAACACCTCCTGGATTTCTGCTCACAGATTTTCCAGTTCCCACGGGCTCTGCTGGAGCACCAGGCACTCACAGGCTGGAAGCTGCCCGGAGGACAAGGCTCTGCTTTGAAAGCTCCTGCTAGGGAATAATGTCCTTCCATCACCACTTGCTGCAGAGCACTGCTGGCCCCTCCTGTGCAGAAGTAACCAGGTTCACAGGGTCCTGAGGGAGCTTGGCTGTTTGTCCCATCACAGTACAGCCTATGTTGGGGAAAAAAACACCTCGGGTAGCAATAATGCCTTTTTTTTCATAGTCCCAATACAATAAAGGCACTAGAATTTTGGAGACCTGGTTGCTGTTTGCTTGCAGAGCTGGAGCAAACTCACCCAGGTGGGCAATCCAAGCACTCCTGGAGGCTCCTGAGCCCACTGGTGTTGCTGAAAGTGCCTGCAGGGCAGGGGATGGGGAAGGCAGAGCCAGGGGGGCAGTAGGAGCCAGCAGGACACACAGCTCCTGTCACACCATCCGTGGGCCACTGGGAATGGGAAAAGGATCGTTAGAAACAGGGAGAGAATGAGGTTTAACATATAGAAAATATTTTTAGTAATTTAGTTTAATAATTTAAAATATTTTTAATAATTTTGATAAAGAAAAAACATAAGGGCTATGATCTTGTATAGAGAACAGACAACGCTGACTTAAGGAAATTCAAAGGGAATAAGTAGGGATGAAATTTTACACTGTGGTTCACATCCACTGGACTTTTTACCTGGTGACCTTTTATCAGAGGTTAAAA
>VZRM01008250.1:384637-396848 GCA_013397955.1 Grantiella picta
AAAAAAAAAAAAAAATTCAACGTACAATTGAGAAACATTCAAGACTCCAAGCTGAACAGCCATTAATTATCACACCGTGATGCAATGGCATTGTTTCCCTGTCATCACGCTCAGTCTGAAGTTCTGATGGCTAAAATGAAAGGAAGTTTAAAATCTGGCGGCTAAAATTAAAGTTTAAAATCCGTCCCCTCGAGATTTCTAAGCAAATATTCTGAGCACAAAATCCTGAGGAAAATCCCCAATTTATCCAACTAGACCTCTTGTAGGTAGCAGGGAGCCTTTTCCACGTCTTTCTCAGCTTTAGGAAAAGTCATCTTTTGAAAAGCTCAGCTGCTTTTGAAAAAAGTTGAAAAACCTCAAACAGCACAGATGGAAAGAGCCAAGAGATGAAGGAGGTGCTGTGCTGTTGTGCAATTCCAGAATTTCATCATTTCAATCAAAATGCTGCTCTTTTTTCTCTATTTCAGCTGTTCAGTCCACCCCTCCGTAGGAAATCTCTTGACATGATATTCTAGAAAAGGAAAGTGATAAATTCTTCACCAAGAAGAAGACACCTGGAAGCTGAACTTAAAGAATTGAACAAACAATAATTGTTTCCCATTTTGCACCTCTCATGATCAGATTTGGATTCTGCTATGCCTCTGTCCCAAGGAATAATTTTAATTTTTAAAAATTGGGCTTCACTCTGCTAACCATGAGGATTTCAGAAGTTCCTCACAGGGAACCGAACTGAGTGTGCAGGGTGGGAAGGAAAATTCCAGGTTTTCTTCCCTCTGTTCTACACTCAAATAAGCTCTCTGGGATTATTGTTATCAGAGCAGAGTGACATTTTTGTGTGTTTTTTTTTCCTCTTTGGAAAATGAAAGCCTCTTGGTGGATCAGCCCTCAACTTCTCTGTCTTCTCTCCTGAAAGAATTCCCAAAAAGAATTAATTCCGTTTTATTATGAAAGTGAGCTAAACGACTTCCATCTCTAATGGTTTACAGCTTTGAGAAGGTAACAGCATCAGCAACAATTCAAAACAAAACCCAGCAAACCCAAAATGAAGTTTGCCTGCACAGGTAAATCACCCACTCACCTCTGAGGAAAGTCCTCAGGCTCCAGAACAAAACCAGCCAACTCAAAGCCTGAGCCATGGGAGCAATTCTGAAAGAGAGAAAAACTCAGAGTTCATGTCTAAACTGTTTCCTGAGCATCTGGCGCTGCCTTTGTTGAGGTTCAGTGTAACCCAAACCCTTCCAGGTAATCACTTTGCAGCACAGCCTGGAGTGAAATGGAAACCGAGCTGCAGAAAGGGGAGATGGACACAGAGTTAACCCCAGGGGAGCTCCCTGCAGCACCAGCGAGGCTAAAATGGGTAAAACCCCTTTGAACGAGAGATAATGGGGGATAAATGGGGTGTAAATGCCTTTCAATGGGAGATAATGAACACCTGTCAAGCATTCTGGAGGAAATTGAAAGCACATTTGTCATCTCCCAGACCTGTCTGGCTGCCCAAGATCACCCCAGAAAAGAGCCCTGCAGGGTCACAAATATCTTCTGTTCCTTCAGCACCCAGGTGAAATATTCCCTGTTTGCCAGCTGTTTGTTCTGCAGTTTTAGGTTTTTGCTGGAATCTGAAGACCCAGCTGACCTCTTACTGAAGCAGATTCTCCCTTTTGATGCTCATTAATCACTGATTTTTCCTTTTCCAAGGTAACCCTTAGATGATGCAGGGGTCTAGAGGGGAAAAGAAGCTCTTCCAAGTTTCATAGAATCCCAGAATGGTTTGGGTTGGAAGAGAACTTAAAGATCATTCCCACTTAAAGATCATTCCCACTTAAACATGTCCCTGTTATGGCAGGGACAACTTCCACTGTCCCAGCTTGCTCCAAGCCCTGTCCAACTGGCCTTGGACACTGCCAGGGATCCAGGGGCAGCCACAGCTCCTCTGGGCACCGTGTGCCAGGGCCTGCCCACCCTCTCAGGGAGCAATTCCTTCCCAATATTCCATCTAAACTTCTCCCTTGCAGCCTGAAGCCATTCCCCCTTGTCTGCCCACTTCTGGAGGGAGCTGAGGACAACTTCAGTGAGAGCAAAAAGATTAGAAGGACAGCCCTGCCACACATCCACAGGAGGAATTTCACTCTGTGGCTGCCTGACTTCACTTTCTGGAAAAAGACCATTCCAATTTGGACCAAAACACGAATTGTGCATTGTCCTTGAATTGTCCAAGTGCCCTAATGCAGGTGATGGAGAACATTAGCAGGCAGGAGGGAGGAGAAGCTCTGACCATCCCATCACATCCACAGAGAGACCTCATGCCTGTCTCTCCTACCCGGCAAAGCACCATCTGTTGCACTTTGAAAAGTCTTTAATTAAACTCCTCCAGCAGAACTCAGATGTGTCTTTTCTTCCTATTCTACAACTCTTCCTGGAAATCTCTGCAATTATCTTATATTACAGGCAAGAATTGCCAATTAAAACCTAATCAGTGCAGTGTAAAGGCAGGAGCCAGGCCAAGTGCTTTTAATCCTCTTCCCATTTTCGACCTGCTTGTTCCTCGTACTTCAGAAAGTTCAGAAGAGATGGGAGATGCAACAGGAGGCAGGAAGGATAAGAGGAAGGGTTTGATTCACTTGGCGTGGTGTCCACTTCCCTAATTATCTATGGAATGCTCGATTGATGCAGAGATAATTCACAGGTCAAATTCCCTCCCATGGCAAGGTCTGGAGTAAGGGGAAGGATCAGCTGTTTAATTCTGGGCTCATTTGAGGGATGAAACACTGACTTTGTCCTTCCTCTCCAGAGCCACCTGGAGCTCTGAAGGTCTGTGGCTCGCTGGACATCCCACTCTTTTCCAGGACAGCACCATGGAGAATTCCCAATTCCCAACACAAACCCTCCCAAAACTGCTGCATCCACACCCGTTTTGAACCTTCCCACTTCCACTGTGACCTGGAGCAGGAAAATCCGCCCTGATTGCTTCTCCTCAAGCACTGTGAGGCATCAGCGACCTCAGCTCGCTGCAGGATTTTGGGATTTGCTTTCACACAGCAGCAGCAGCATCATTCACCCCAAACACCCCCAAACCCCTCCACTTCACTGAGCCACAGCTCTCTCTTCCTGGCTCTAAAGAAAAACTGCTATCATCTCATCCTCTGCTGTCGGCAAACAAATGGACATGGATGGAATTACAAATCGATCCACGGGGATGGGAATGTGGCTGCAGCGAGGAAAATAAATAGGAATGTCTTCCTCTCCATGCAGGTGCTGGAGGATGACCAGGAATCAGCATATTCATCCCTCTGGGATACAAATAGCTCAGCTTCCAGCACTGACACACTCATCTCTCCTCTGGATGTTGCTCCTGCAGCCCTGGCTGTGTTTGGAAAAGCTCTGGCTTTTTGCTGGACTGTTTGTTCAATCCTAAAGAAATCAGTCAGCCCTGAAACGTTCAGAGTCCTTCTCCATTTGTCTTGATTTGACCCCAAAAATATCACTCTGTTCAGCTCAGCGGCACCTCCCAGATGTGCAGCCAGCAGGAATTCCCCAGGACAGGAATTTTGGGTGATTTGGGGTGTGAAGGCACAGGGACGGACAGGAATGACCTGGAAGCTCGCAGGGAGCTGCCATCACTCATCCCGAAATTGGTTCCCATTTCCACAGAGGCAATTTTCCTCAGCCATCCAACCTGATAAAATATCCCTTTCCTAAATGAAAAATATGCAAATGCCCCAAATTGCACGTCTCGTTTCTCCTACAGCAAGCGTGGAGGTGAAAAGGGGAAGTGGGGAAAGGACACAGAGCTCAAAACTGGGGGAAATCAGGAGCTGGGAAAGACATTGGGAATTATTTTGTGACTTATTTGTATAAATATAAATTTTAGTAGCACCCAAAAGCTAACAGGGGTTTCAGAACAAAAGGAAAAACATCTGTGATTTTGGATCAAAACCTTATGTGCAGCAGCAGGAAGGGTATTGCAACTTCAAGGCACCACTTTGGTTTATAAAATGGCAGGAATGGAAAATCAGACAAATCAGATAGATCAGATCCAGCGGCACAGCACGGAGAGGTGATGGAATTGGGGAGTGAAGGGAGCAGGAGGGAAGGGAAAAAACAAGGTGGGGATCATAGAGGAACCAACAGCAAAACATTCCTGGATTTCCGCAGGGCTGAGATTTGACAGCACTGCTATAACCTAAATCAGATATATTTCCATCAAACTCAGCTTGGACAGAATGGTGGAGCACACGACAAATAAGGAGAAGTCTGAACCCCAGGTGCTCACAGCTCGAGTGACAAATGTTGCTGAAAGCATCCATTAATTCCCTCCAGGCAGACAGGATTCCCTTGGTTTGCTCTACACCTGTTGATTAATCAATTCTGTCTCCTGCAAATCAAACTCTGCTAAACTCTTGGTTAAATGTTCTTCGTGATCTCAGGGTGTTTATCCCACTTGTCTTTGGCTGAGCAGGAATTTCTTTTTTTCTGACACGGGCAGGACGAGGCTGACCCTTCCTGCTGCACCTCCCAGAATTTGGATTTTCTCTGCTGACCCTGAGGCACAACCCAGGGCTGTCCCTGGATATTGTCACAGGAAAGTCAATGCTCCCAAAATTTTATCAATCCCACTGCAGCCCAGAATGGATTTCTGTTGGATTGCCCTGAGAGGATTCAAGATTTGTTAAACACATCACATCATTATCCTGCAATTAATGAAAACTACACCGAGACACTGCTGGAAATCTCACATTTCCTTGTATTGTCCTTCATGAGAAGGGCAGGAAAAGCTCAATCCCTTTAGATCTCTGCTGCCCACAGCCCTTCACAGCCAGCTGTGCCCAGCAGCAATTCTTGATGTCTTCCAGCTCCTCATTCTGATTAACACCCCCTGATTTGCTGTCAAAAAGGACATCTGAAATCACCCCCAGCAGCTGACTGAAAGCTCAGGGGGAAGTGGCTTCAAAAATGGGGTTTGTGCATCACTGGAAAGGAAATAAATAGGCAGAAATGGGATTGCTGATGTTGGATCCTCCACTACGGCAGGAGGATTTGGATCATAAAATCTTCAAAAAATAGAAATAGGGCCAGGGCTTCGCTCCCAAACCAAGCTGGTGCTGGAATAGCTGGAGGAAGCAAGAAATATGGGCAAAGGTTTTGCCAAAGAGACCAAGGGAGGAGTTTTATTGGGTCTGGAGAGTGATAAAGAGCTCTGTGGTCTACCGGGCCGAAAGAATCACGAATTTAAAGCTCCAACCAGCACCAGATCGCCTTTTCTCGATCCCCTGCTCTGCATTTCATTGGCAAACAAACTGCTGCCCCAGCGGGAAAGCAGAGGGAACTGCTGACTCCGAGAAAATTGCGGTTTAATTTGGAAATGCCCCCCACCACCGGCATTATTTATTTCCCTCCATTCTGAGTCCACAAAAATCACAGGAGCAGCTAACAAAACAAAGCCATCAGCACAACCACCGCAGATTTAAACATCACCACGAGTGTGGCAACTTCAAAAAGCCTCTTCTTGCAGGGGACGGTGAAGTTTAAAGCCTGGAAGATCCTCTCCAAGCCAGGATCAATCCTGTCAGCCAGCAGCAGCAGAATGAATTCTTTTTAAGCCTTGCCAAGGCTTTGCAGAAGGTTTGAGCAGGGAAATTGGTGTGTGGCAGGAATCTCCAAGGCTGAGCTGGCAGAAAGAGGAAAAAGCCTGAAGTGAGTGCCAGAAATGGAATATGAAATGATTGAAATGATTGAAAGGAGCTCTGGACAAGAGGAAACAAAAGGCTTTCAGAAGATCAGGCTGGTGGTTTATCAAAAGCTGCAAGTGTGACATGAAGGAATCTCACCGAGCCCATCAGAGGCTCTTAATGATTGCTCTCTCTTCATCCCAAAGTTCTGACAAAAGAGATGGCTCCAGTGGAGCACTCAGGTCCTGATGAAAGCAGTGAGAGGCTCTGGCAGGACAGGGGAGATGAAACCAACATGTCCATCCAGGAGGAACAACTCCAGGCCACTTGGATCCCATCAGGAATTCATGTGAGAGCTGAAAATATTCAATATGCACACAATGTCTGACTGAGACTAAAGGGCATTTGTTAAAACTGAATTCCTGTCGGGAATTAGTGTCTTTATAAGCCAATATGATCCAAATTTCAGGGGTTCGTGGCCCTGCCCAAAGACGCTTGGATATTTATTTATCCCTGGAAGTTTTACAGAGTTTACATTGCACAAGTCCAGTTTGAATTAGAGGCGCCTTGAATCCACTAGAATTGATAAGAGCAGGAAATAAAAAAAAATATATTAGATCCACATTCCTGATTTATTCCTCACAGTGCGCCCAAAAATCATTATTTCTCATTTCCAAGCTCAAACACTCGAACAGCCACTTTATCTCACTTTTAGCTGCTCCAAGAGTGTCAGAAAGCTTTAGCAATTATGAGAAAAGCACTTGAAAACCTGAAGGTTGGAGTCACTCGTGCTGATTCTATTCTTCCAAGCATCTTTCACATCCCTTTTTCCATTCCAACAGCTTCTGTCAGCTGAGTTTCTGCAGCTCACCCTTATTTCCAGGGGGAATTTTAGCACAGAAACCTGGGATGCATCCAGGGAACTGAAGAGAAATCTCAAAAGGTATTGTTAAAATCATCTATTCCTTGGAACAAAGGCCATGCTCCATACAATGTGGATTTTTTTCTGTGCTGGTGAGTCACTGTCGCTCAGCAAGCAGCACTGAAAAGTTCATTTAAGCTTTGCTTGAAAGTTCGTTTAGTTTTTCCCCTCAAAGATCCACTTTACAGGCTTAAAAAAGTGGGAAGAAATTGGAGCAGGGGACACATCTCTGACTGGCAGCACTTCTGATGGGGAAAGTGGGTCTGGAAAATTGCAAGTGGGACATGAAAAAAATCTCAGTTTCTAAACTCTGGGAGATGACACAGACGACTTCCAATTTGTTGATCATGATTTCTGCTGGACAAAGGCAGCAGTGAATTTATTTCCTGCACTTCGGGGGTTCACTTTGAGCTGTTCTTATCCATGCAAATTTTCTTTATCACTTGGCAACTATTCTGGGCCAGGAATCCAATTTTACTTATTCTTCATCATGAGCAAGAATGATGCAGAACTGAGCACTTAAAGTCCTCAACATTAAGATATTTCCCATCAAAATAACCCCAAAAATTCACAGATGTGACTTTTTTCTCTTCACATTTCCCTTGACCTTAACTTTTCTGGAAATCTGAGCCCTGGAAGACTTACAAGTGTTAAAATTCTGCACCCAGGCAAGCTCTTAGAGGGAGAAATGTCAGTGTCTAATAGCTGAACTCACTTCAAATCATCCAACTTGCCTGGAAAGACTGCTGGACCAATTTTCAAGAATACCAATCACATGTTAGGTTCTCTTACTGGAAATTCGAGGAAGAAAAAAGATTGCTTGGTGAAATGTCACCAAGTGAAAAGGGAGAAAAAGGACTGAAACTTGTTTTCTCTTGATATTTTACCCATTTTGTTTACATCTGAAAAATGAATGTCAATTCCAGGTCAAAATCAAAACATTTTCTATTCATGTTTTTTGTACTTTGTTTTCCTTCAAAGCCACAAAGACATCCACAAAGAATTTTCCTTGAAAATTATGGTTTCCACTTCCATTGTTCTCCCTTCCCCACTGCAGCAGAAAAGAGAGATTATTTCAACGCCAGCCCTGGACAGAATTTGTATTCAGAGCATTGATTGCTCTAATTATTGTTTGCCTATGAAATTTGGGAGAGCAGCCCTCTTTGGGGACATCTGCAGCTCACCAGCTGAGCAGCTGCTGGGGCAGAAGGCTCAGAGGTTCTTCCCTTAGCTCATTCCACAGCAATTCCCACCCCAATTGATGCCTTCAGGATTTTTTAGCTTCTATTTTTCATGTATCTGTAGTTTTGATGTGTAGCTTTACGTTTATAGAAAGTGCTGAAAACCTCTGTTCCCAGCATTTTAGACAAAACAATTCCTGTCAGATGGAAAATCCAAGGAATCTTCGCTGCCTCAGAGCCCCAAAATATCTAAACAACAGTGAACTGGGGAGAAAACTTGGGGTGATTGATATCATTACCTGAAGGTGTAATTGAAGGATTAAACCTCAATATGTTAATGGAGAGAAATTATAAAATGTGAAGAACTCGTGACTCGCTGTCCATTTTGGGTGTAGCCTCTCTAGGCTCTGTCTGCCCTGAATGTCCCTTAAAAGCCTTTAATAAATCGAACTCCTTCTTATTCTCCTAACCTTGTCTAGCTTCTGTTTCAGGTAACCCTGTTTTGGCACCACAACCCTCCTGAAATCCAGCTCTGGATGGATCCAGCTGCTCCCTGGGATACACTGGATGCATCCATCCTGCTCAATGGGGAGCCAAACTCAAATTGACAGGGAAGGATGGGATCGTACAAGGCTCTGTGATAACCCAGAGGGGCATTTGATTCTTTAATCATTAAATTATTAACATTATTAAATAGTTCTTTAGCAGCAGCTGGAGACTTTTGCAACAGGTTTTTTTTGTTGTGTTTTTTTTTTTTTTTTTCCCCAGTTCTGCAGGGGCAGCAAAGATTTGCCTCTTCACCTCTTGGCTTCAGGTTCCATCCTCATTTCAGAGAGCAAAACGTGCTTCATGAAGTGGATCCTTATTCCTTATTATCCATATTTTAAAGAGCAAAATATGCTTCATGAAGTAGATCAAGCATCATCCCTGTCTCAGACTCTTCCCATTGCTTCAGCCTTCACGAATAATCCAGCAGAGATGTCATGAAGCTCCGCAAAGCCAAAACCAGAGCCAAAATTCTAAGCAGCACCAGCAGCCACCGTGATTTTGTCGTGGAAACCAGTTTGCCTTTGGATGTGAGTTCCACACCAAGGTGTGATGCTCGGGTTGCAGGTGACACTGCTCAGCCCCAGCAGGCCCCGAGGGACACTGCCAGCTGTGACACCTCTGGGACAAGGTGGACACAGCCAGGAGCCACAGCTCTGCCACCAGCAGCATCAGGTCACTGCAGCAGCGGTTGATATTTGGAGGAAAAGATGCCAAAATAGCCAAGGCAGCTTTATATAAACAGAAAAATCAGGGGTTTTGCAGGTAATTCCCAGGCAGAGGTTATTTTCTCCAAAGCTGTATTAGCTATGCCATTATCCACGCCACAGTCACCTGTAAGAACTGAAGTGGATGAAATGTTGAAAGAGTGATGCTTGGACAAGTGGGAAGTGTTTTCAGAGCTCTCCTGCAATCCCAGCTCTTGCTTTCATATTCTGCCTCCCTTTTGACACTGCAATCACGGCAAGGTCAGGGATTCAGACCCTCCACGGAATTGAACTGCAGCTTAATTGCCAGCTCAGAGAGACAAAGGCAGGAAAACAGAGGTTTGAGAGCTGGGTCTGGGAAATCTCGGCAGGGAAAGGACCCTGAGAGAACGAGTTCTATTCATGAGGAGTGCAGGAGAATCATTTTCAAAGCAGGGGGTTTCATTTCCATCCTCAATCCAGGCTTTCATTTCCTTCCTCAATCCCTGTTTTTGAGCACCAAGGCAGGTGCCACCAGCTCCAAAGCCATTTCAGCACCAAATAACCTCAGAACGGGAAAATTACAGCTCCAGCTCCCACCAAAGTAGGAGCAATACAGGCTCAGAGAAAAGGTGCTTTATTTTCAGGAGGGCACAGCAGGTGTGCAAACCCATCTGGGCTGGAGACAATAAGAACCATTTTTAATCATCGAAAGAACATAGAGGTTGGGGGAAAGAACAGCAGCAAGGGGCCTGGAGGGGATGTAAAATCCCACTTTTGGGGAGTGCTCTGCATTTCAGCTAATGCAGAATAAAATGAAACATGTGAGATCACTGTGGAACGGTGAAACTTTAGGAAATTTAACCTTGCAGTGCTTCTTTAGGGGGAGAATTAGAGGTATTGATGATTTGAGGGTATTGATGAATTAAGGATATTGATAAATGAAGGATATGGATGAATTAAGGGTATGGATGAATTAAGGATATTGATGAATTCTTGCCCTCCCTGGGTATGAAGGCACAGAAAGATCCACTTCAGTGCTGAGCTCACCCCAAAGACAATCCTGGAGGTTGAGGGGAGAAAGAATGAGAATATCCCTAAAATTATATTCCCTCCTGCACATCCAGAGCAAAATCCATGAGCTCAATAATCTGATTTGCAGGGCAGGAAGAGGGGAAGACATCAGGCCAGGTTGGGGAGAGGGAATAATTCTTCAGAATTATTCAGTCAAAAGTTCACTCCCAGTCCTTTAAACTTCTCCAGGCAGCAGCCAGTAGTCCAAACCTTCCCCATGGGCTTTCAATATATGTTACACTCAAGATAAATTTGAATAAAATTTGGATAAAAAAAAAATAAATCCTTGCTCAGGGTGGCTCTAGATCAGATTCCAGCCAGGAATTTCCAGAAAATTCCTGGAAAACAGTCCTGGAGAAGGCTCTTTCTTCTCTCCACATCTGGGAAAAGCCCCAAAGAAGGCATTTTCTGATGAATGAATGGTTTTGTGCAGAAATGAGACAATCCAGGCACCCAGAGCAAAGTTTAAATTTAAACAGCTCTCAAAACCAGCTCCAAACGAAGCTGTAAGCAGCCAAGACAGACTGAAGGAGGTAGAACACAAAATAATCCCCAAAACAAACCATTACAACAATCAATTCCTTCAGCAGCAAAGGCCTGAGCTAAGCATTCTGCTCTGATAGCATTTATTCCATTTATTCCATTTATTTCAGGCCATTATTTCAGAGATATTGTGTCAGCAAAGGAAAAGCAAGCTCGGCTCTGCATTTATCTACAAATACTTGCTCTGTGCAAATGCTTATGTGTAAGTTGTTGGGTTGGGTTTTTTGGGTTTTTTTTCCCCCAAATAAACGCCGTGGCAGGCGCAGCTGCAGAACGAAGAAAGAAATAGTAAAATAATCAATCTCACAGCAGAAATGCATTCCCAGATGGAAGAGAAACAAAACCTGTATTACAACTCCTGCCCCTGCCAAGCCTTGCCAAGAATTCACAAATAAAGAGGTTTTTGGAATAAAATTAGGGATTCCTGCTCGATTGCCACGACTCCACACTCTCACTATTGAACTTGCTTCCACCACAAGCAGATTTTCCACACTATTTTCTGCCAGCAGAAAACACTGTTTTCTGCCTGGTTTTCCAAGGGAGGAAATATTCCTGAAAATTCCACATTCCTGGATGTGAACACTTGGACATGGTGGTATTTAGGGGAGCCATGGGTTTATTGACATCCTCATTTACAGGGAGAAACTTCACACACCCCATGCACCAGGATTTATGAAAATCTGTGGTTTTTTTACGTGTAAAATGTAAAAAAAAAAGGTTTTCTATGTAGATGTTAAAAAATGGTTTTTACATGTAAAATAAACTCCATTTAAAATAAATAAAAAATAAACACGGCACAGGATTCTGATTGCAACCCAGCTTCAAAAAACCATTGAGCAGCTTCTCTTTCCTTCCTCATCCATCTATCCTCTGAAATATTAACCCAACTAAAAAGAATAGAAAAATCCGAATAAAGCAGCAGCTAACCCGAGTGCCGCCAGCCGAGCTCCAGTGGGTTTTTGGTTTGTCACAGGTTTGCTGCAAGGGCAGCAGGGACAGAGCCTTGCCAGGGCCATAGCTCAGCCAGAGATGTCACCAGCGCTGGGGACAAGGGACAAACAGCTGCTCCTCTGTCCCTGCTGCTGCTGCTGAGCTCAGCCAGGTCGATAAAGCAGCAGGAAGACTCTTCAGGGATTTCCATCACTGCCGGGCTGGAATGCTCTGTGCCTGCTGGGTTGGTGCTGCAGGGATGGACTCGGCTTTGGTGGTCCTTTTTAGGGGGAGTTTGAGAATTCGGAGCTTCTGAGGCATTTGAATGCTGCTGTGTTTTTAGTTCGAAGCGTATTTTCCACCGCTCCACTCAAAAATTGAGTGAAAACCTACTTGTGACTGAGTTTGGTTCCTTTTTTGGGGTTTTTTTTGGTTTGTTTTCTTGTTTGTATTTTTGTGGGGGCTTTTTTTTTTCTGTTTTTTTGTTGGGTTAGTTTATTTTGGTGTTGGGGCTTTTGGGGGGTTTTTTTGGTTGGTTTTTTTGGTTTTGGTTTGGGTTTTTGGGGGTTTTTTCTTGTTTTTTGTTGGTTTTTGCTTGTCTTGTTTTGGTTTTGGTGGTTTTTTTTTGGTTTTTGGCTTGGTTTGGTTTTGGGTTTTTTTGGT
>VZRM01008250.1:396978-411290 GCA_013397955.1 Grantiella picta
TTTTTTTTTTTCCCAAAGGATTCCGAATCAAGCCCAGCTAACCCTGAGCATTTCAACGAAATATGAAATCCTGGCTCCTCTCCTGCTCCTCCAACCCCATTTCCCCCCTCATCCTTTTCAGGAATGACAAAACCCTCCTAATGGCTCTGCTTTTCTCACAACCTTCAATTTAACCAAAAAAAAAAAAAATCCAGGGGAAGAGCTTAATGCTTTAATTGCTGCTGGTTTTAAAGAGTTCATTAGCCAGACAGCACTTTGTGCTGATTTTCCAGCCTGTCCGACCTGCCAGGGGTTTGGATCAAGCAGAGACATTAATTAACAAGCCATGGATCATCTCAGACACATTGATGCTGCTGCTGGGTCACAGGGAGGCACTTAAAATGCTTTTTACTCCCTTTTTTCACCTCTGGCAAGGCAGTTCAGGGATGGATTACTCAGGCCAGCACCTCTGGCAAAGGGATTGGGAGAAAAAGGTTGGGGGGAAATGCTGTGTAAATTGCATTTCACTTTCTGTTCCACAGGGAACAGAAAATTGAATTTTTTTTTCTGTTCCAATGCCGTGGAGGCTGCAGCAGGAAGGGAGAATTCAAGGATTATCTCCTTCGTGTTGCATCTCTCCACTGCAGAGCTCAAGCCAGGAGGAGTTTTACACAAATCTGTGAGTTTTTCCTGAAAAAAAAGGGATGAAACTGAGTCGAGAGCGGAACACATTGTCACCCTCAGCACAGAGTGAATTAATGCTCAGATTTTTGGGTATCTGAGCCTCAGTCCCAGTCCAACATCCACTCCTGGCCAGGATTCAGGAATTTGGGATGAAGTCAGGCTGACATCTCTGCCTCAGCCTCATCCCTATGATTTTGGTCCCTGTTGAAGAGGATATCTGGGGTTTTACACAAATCTGTGAGTTTTTCCTGAAAAAAAGTGGGATGAAACTGAGTCTAGAGTGAAGCACATTGTCACCCTGAGCAGTGAGGAGTGATCAGGGGTAGCAGGAGTGAATTAATGCTCAGATTTTTGGGTATCTGAGCCTCAGTCCCAGTCCAACATCCACTCCTGGCAAGGATTCAGGATGAAGTCAGGCTCACTGCTGTGGATTTCGGTCCTTTCTGAAGAGGATGTCCAGGGTTTTACACAAATTTGTGAGTTTTTCCAGGAAAAAATGGGATGAAACTGAGTCTAGATTGGAGCACATTGTCACCCTCAGCACAGAGTGAATTAATGCTCAGATTTTTGGGTATCTGAGCCTCAGTCCCAGTCCAACATCCACTCCTGGCCAGGATTCAGGAATGTGGGATGAAGTCAGGCTGACATCTCTGCCTCAGCCTCATCCCTATGATTTTGGTCCCTGTTGAAGAGGATATCTGGGGTTTTACACAAATCTGTGAGTTTTTCCTGAAAAAAAGTGGGATGAAACTGAGTCTAGAGTGAAGCACATTGTCACCCTGAGCAGTGAGGAGTGATCAGGGGTAGCAGGAGTGAATTAATGCTCAGATTTTTGGGTATCTGAGCCTCAGTCCCAGTCCAACATCCACTCCTGGCAAGGATTCAGGATGAAGTCAGGCTCACTGCTGTGGATTTCGGTCCTTTCTGAAGAGGATGTCCAGGGTTTTACACAAATTTGTGAGTTTTTCCAGGAAAAAATGGGATGAAACTGAGTCTAGATTGGAGCACATTGTCACCCTCAGCACAGAGTGAATTAATGCTCAGATTTTTGGGTATCTGAGCCTCAGTCCCAGTCCAACATCCACTCCTGGCCAGGATTCAGGAATTTGGGATGAAGTCAGGCTGACATCTCTGCCTCACCCCTGTGATTTTGGTCCCTCTGATGCCCAGGGCTGCCAGGGGCTGGAACTGCAATCACTGATCATTAATGATGTCACCTTTTCACGGCAGGTTAATCTTAAATGTCAGTCCCTGATGGAAATCCCACACCAGGCTACAAACCCAGGTAAATTAAAGGAAATGCGACTATTTCAGAGTCTCAAGTCTCCCATCTCTCCGTCGTATTTCCCTGATGTGTTTCTGTACTTCTTTGAATGATTTTTTTTAATGTTTAAATTTTTAGTAGTAGGAAAAAACCAAACATTCAACTTCCCATTAAAAACTACCTTCAGACCCAGCATGAATCAGAAGTCAAATTTCCAACAAACTGGACTCTGAAGGGATCAGCTGACATTCAACATCTCTACTGAGCTCAAGGGTAAAAAAAAAAAGCATATTAGGCAAATAAACCATGCAAGAAACGCCACTTTTGGAGCTGAGACAGAAAGGCTGAGCCTAGCCAGAACTGCTCAGTGTCAAAGCAGTCACGGGAGAAGCCAATTATCCCAAAAATGGCAGCAGGGGAGCTCATCACTTGTAAAAACATGTAGGGAAATAATTTCCCATCATGTAAACAGATTTTCTTGGGGGAAACCAAAGGAACTGTTGAAGAGGACAGTTCTGATGGTGCAGCAGAGAAGTCTCAGTGTTCAGGTAAAATCTTGAAGTTCTCAGTTTTCTTATTCTTGCAACTGGGGAAAATCATCACTTGGAAAAACCCAAACCATTCAATTTACCCTTCTATTTACTAATTACTAATTAACTTCTAATTACTAAATCTATTTAGTGAATTACTAAACTATAATGCCATAGAATTTACTGAATTCTACCCTGGGCAGAATTTAGGGCACAGAAGAGAGAGCACCTGAGCTCCCAACATTCCATTCACAAATCCATGGTAAATTTAACATTTTACCCCTTGGGTTTCAACTCCTCCCAAAGCTTTTGTTCTGCGGGAATATCCACTCCTCCACCCCCTCAGGAAGGCTCCAGCTCCTACGGGAAAATTAAAATATCTTCTCCAAGGTGCTGGCCAGAACCATCAGAGCTCAACTCCTCCTGCTCCGTCATCTTCTCTGTTTTTAATGCCTGAAATTGGGAGCAAAATGAGGATTACACAGAATCATCTTTGCAGCTGCACTTCATAGATCATCCTGACGCCATGGGGGGAAGTTTTGGGATTTTTTAAAAGTCATTCCAACTTCTTTCCAAAAGCAATGCCTGCTGTTTTCTTCCCAGAGGAGTCATTATCCAACAAGGGGCTCAGTTAGAAACTTCCCCCTGCTAAACTTCACTCTTGTTAACCTGAACTTCGAATGCCACCCAAGGCTGTTTGGCTTCCCAGAGAAGATGAAGGAATAAGCAGAATATCTACTCTGAACTATTAGTATCAAAGCAGAAATAAATCAATATTGTGACACCATTTTCAAATGCAAAACATGGGCAGATTTTGGTTGTAACCCGCTGAGATATTTTCCTTTTATTTTCTCGTTGCGGTGAGAAGAAATAAGCAGAATATCCACTCTGAACTATTAGTATCAAAGCAGAAATAAATCAATATTGTGACACCATTTTCAAATGCAAAACAAGGGCGAGATTTAGCCAATAACCTGCTGAGTTATTTTCCTTTTTTTTTTTCCTCGTTACAGTGGGAGAAAATGAGGGGCTGGAAAAGGATGGAGGAGGGGAATATTTGGTTGATATCTGAGTGATGCTCATCAGAGAGTCCCTCCTGCATTCCCCACCCTCCCTGGTGTCACTTCCCTTCCATCTTAACCCCTTCATTTTTCCAGCTCCTAATGAGAAGTGAGACAGCAGAAATTTAATCTCGTCACACTTACCATGACATATCCCCACATTAATTTCCTGTTGAAGCAATTATAATACTCCTCACAAAAGCAATTTTTTTTTTCTTCCCAGGGAAATGCATAAAGCCAGAAAGATGTCCCTAAACAGTTTGAGCCATGCATTTGGCAAGTTCAGCTCTTCAATAACTGCTGGGGAAGAATGAAAACGATGCGTCAATCTTAATTGGAAGAGGAAAACAAAATACATATTGTGTGGAGATTTAACAGCAGTGATGAGACATCCCAGACATCAGGCGTTTGCAGGGTGCTATTCAAGCTGAAAACAACTTATTTCAGGACAAATACGAGTTCACACCAATCCTGAAAAGCTCTACTCTGATTTTTAAGCGCAGATCACTCCTGTTGAATTTTCAGAGGTTAAGACTAAAGCCTCACCTAACTGCATCACTCATAAGCTAAGGTAGAACCAATTTCAGCCTTTTACCAGCTGGAGGTGATTCTGAGCAAGGGAGAAGCATCACTGGACAGCCACAAAGTGCATCTGCAGGACGTGGATAAATTGGGAAATCCTGTGCAAAGGATAAATTGGGATTTGCTGCCTCATGAATAATGCAGCCTCATCCCAAAACCATGGATAGGAAATAAATCCAAGTCCTTGGGCAATTCAGCAAACATTTTTGTGCCTCAAAGAGGGAGAAAGGGAAGAGATTTATGGAGAGAATATGCACAAAAAGCTCCTAAGCTGCCACTGGTGGTTGTTTTAGCCAACTCCTCAGCTGGGCTGAGGATCCCAAAGAACTTCACTGCAGTAACGACTGACAGCAATTTTATGACTCATTTTGGAGCCATTCAGCTAAACTCTCAATTTGAAGAGTTTTACCAGCTATGAAAGTATATTCTAAATATTGCCAGGGTACCTAATGCCATCAGGTAAGATAACAGCTGAAGGTTATGGATGTTATAGAACATGGCTTGTGAACATCTGAATTCTGCCAGAGCAGAGGATGCTGGGAATGGTATAAATAACAGCTCTAAACTCCTTTTTACTCTTTAAAACAGTAATTCTTTACCAGGATTCGTTAAAACATACTCCAGACCTCTGTTCATTGTGAATTCTGAGTGGAAATCCTCTGTGAAATGCACACTCCACGTGATATCAATATCTGCTTTGGTAAATGTTTTCTTCTTTGGAGAATTCTGTAGAAGTGCTTTAGGTGCCTGAAAAACTTCTGAAATTTCAGCAGGAAGAACATTTAGAGGACATCCTGAAGAAGGCATTTCCAGCTTGCCCAGATCCCAGCCAGAAGGTGAATTACCTGCTCTTCTTCTCAGCTGAAACTCCTCAAGAAAACCTCGGGGTTGCAGGAGGTAAAACACAATGGCTGCGCAATTATAGAGCTTTCTGATGAAAAGTTCCTTGCCGTGGTTATTCCAGGCTTTGATCATTCCTGCTTTGCATGCACAGGAAACAGGATCCATTTCAAATATTAAATCCATCATGTTCATTACTGAGCACCAGGAAAAGCTGCAATCCTTTGAGGGATGCCTGCAATGCTTCCTCCCATTCCCCCCCACAGAGCACCTCTTCATTTCATTTTTATTTATCACACTTAATATTCAGCCCAGATGATAATTTCAGGAACTCTCCCTCAATTAATAACATGGAGATTTATGCAGTTCTCTCGTTTGCATACTTAATTTCCCCCACAGTTTGTCTGCTTTACTCTAATTCCTCTGATGTTTACTTTGTCTCGATAATGTTGCAAGGTTAAAAAGGAACTATCACTTGAACATTCATTATTAATTTCTCCTAAGTATCTCCAATTAATTTCCTGAATAGATTGGTACTTTCTGACATTTGTTATTGATTGTTTGGAAGCAAACTTCCAATTACCTAAGGAGTTTTCCTAGATCAAAACTTGGAATATTCTTCTGCTAAGCACAGCAGGCTTAAAGAGGCAACACCTCTTTTAGAATCTTTTTAGAATATTTTAGAATCTTTTAGAATCTTTTTGATTCTTTTAGAATCACAGCTGTAGGACAAATGATAAAACAGCCCCAAAATCCTCTGTCCTTACAGCTGTGTTCCAATTGACAGCCAGAAATATAAATACAGATTCCTTTTGGCAAAGACAAATGAATTCTGCAGTTGTAGCTTCATCAGTATCGTGAGATCCAAATTACATCAATTCGGTGGCAGAAACATTAAAAAAAAAAAAAAAAAGTCAGGTAAACAAGAGGCAAACACAAAACCCAGAGAACCAAAGTGATTTCTTGTCCAACAGCCAAAGTCAAGGGAGAAAGACTTAAGAATGTTGCTCAACAATCGAAAATTCTTCATTTTAGCATCAGTATCTTCCTTTTCTTCACAAGAGCAATACCCGACTGCTGGCAGACAAATTGAAGACCAATGTGGGTTGTCTGTATTTTGTAAATCTCCCTCCTACTTGAATGCTTGGTGAAGAATTGAGCTCAGAGCTCCAAAAGCAGCAAAAATCGAAATCAAGGATGGAAACACGCCCAGCTCCCTTTGCTCAGTTCTAAGGCAAGAAGAGCCCAAAGCAGGTGGTTTTTAAAGCCCCACAGGAGAATCATTCTGAAATAACTCCCATCTCCCCATGGCCATTAAATCCTGACCTTCAAATAATGTCTGAGCATGTCTGTCCACTCTGTTTTTCTCATGGACACTGTGGATATGGGAAAAAAGGATCCCAAACCCCATCAGAGCTCTTAATCAAAGCAACCCTAAACCTCTTTGCAGGAATACCATTATTTGTGTCTCTCCTCTGCTCCATCAATACATCCTGGTTAGAAAACAAAGAATAAAATGAAATAAAGTTGTTTTTCTCATTCAGCTGCCTGTGTCAGTCAAGAGCTAAAAGCTTCAAGGTTCTCCTCAGCCTCCTTGGCTTTCCTGCCCCTTCTGCTGCACAAACCTTGTCAGGCAACGTTTGGTTTCTATAATCATCATTTTCCCAGGGAGCTCCGTGATTGGCAGCACCAGGAAAGAAAGGAAATGCAAATGGCAAAGAGATACAAGTGTGGGAATCTGCTCAGCCTCACCGAAAAATAACTCATTTAGCAGAAATCGTTGGGAGAAAGAAATGCTGTCAGAGCCAGGAGTCAAACAGTAAATAAGCCTCACCCAATTTCAATGTGGAGCTGCTTAAAAACATCCCTCGCTGTAATGTGCAGTTTAAGCACTTTGGAAAATTGCCAGGAGGTGTCAAAACAGCCAAAAGAAGGCTGAAAATAAAACTGCATGTAAATAAATCCCCCTCAGCTCTGCCAAACATCTCAGGTTCAGTAACTACCACAAAGCTGGGCTGTATTGAGGGGAATTATGTTTTCCAGCCATCTGTGGCCAGAGGATGAGGATTTTCTTTTGCCATGTATAAATTGCCTTCTTCTGTTCCCCTTAACCCAAATTTCCATCCTCAGTTTTGTCATATTTGTATCTGGGTACCTTTGCACTTAATTATCCTTCAAAACGTCAGAAAGGACAAAGACAGGTGTGTTCTGGGGGTTTTAATTGTTATTTGTCTAGATATAAACACACGTACCCAGAAATATTCTTATTTCTGATCACTTCATTGGAAAAGCTGGGGCTAAACACGGCAGAGATAATCAAAACCCCCCTGGGAAAGTCTCAGCCAGAGAACTGAAGTTCAAAATTACTAAATCAGAAGAAGTCTGTTGGTTTTCCACTCCCCTTTCCCAATTATTCCCTTCTTTCCCTTTCCTTCCTCCCAGGAGTGCACACACCACCCTGCTTGTTTTCCTTTCAATAGCCAGTATTGAACTATTGACTAATTAGCAGTAATTAGTATTTCCCAACCAACCTTCTCTTCCAACACTGTTTCCACTGCAAGTGGATTTGAAAAGGCAGCAGAATCAACACTGCACATCAAATCTCCCAAAATGCCTTTTTTACAGCCCAGCACTGCCTGATCAGTGCCCTGAATGAGACACTTGAAAAGCTCCTGTTGCTGCAGAAAGTTCCTCTGGCCAGAGAGCAGTGGAATCCACTCTGCAATCTCAGCTCACGAGTGAATTTAGGCGATGCTTTCAAATTTTTTTTTAGATTTTCACAGGAAACAGGAGCTCTCACATTACTGTGAATTCAGGCTGTATGAGGACAAGAGCAAAGCAGGGTGTAAGAAAACTTATGGGGGCTGGAAAAGCCCCAAAGGGCATGAGAAAAACTGCTTTTATCCATTCCTCCTGTGCCACCTCTCTCTCCTTATCCCACCCTGTGCTAATGGCAGCCAAAGCAGGGGAGTGGAATTAAACATTAAATCACATTTTGTGTCAGTTTGCTTTGGATAAGGCTGGTGAGTGTGGGCAGTGAGCACCAAAACCTAGAAAAGGAGTCCACACCCATGGAATATTCTCCAGTGTTCCAGAGGCTGGAATTTCAGCATCTCCAGTTAGAAATGCTGATTTTCTTTTTTTCCTGCTGTTCTGGGAAGAAACAGCCAAGTGCTGCAGAATACAAAAAGAGTGATGCTCCTCAGCCTGATGTGATGGATGATGAGAAAGAGGAAGAAAAAGACAAAGGGGGAAAAGGAGGAGGAAGAGGAAGATGCAAATGAGGAGAAGCTTGAAGAGAAGCAGAAAAGTGATGCTGATCTAGGAAGTGCTAGTCAAGAGGAGGAAGAAGAGGAGGAGGAGGAAGACAGGAAACCTTCATCAGAGGAGCAGGAAACTGTGAATAGATCGCCCAGAAACAGAAAGCCAAGGAAAGATTGGAAAAAGTCATAAGAACTTGATCTGTGATTTCTTTTTTATTTTTTTTTTGGTGGGGATTTTCCTTGAGGGTCTTAGCACTGCCATGCAAAGCAACTCATCCCTTTCCACTCCCTTCTTGGAAAATCCACCTCCGTGTCTCTGTCCCTTCCCCAGCCCTGTGAATAAATCATGGGATGAGAAGTGCTTTTGTATTCCAGGGGAGAGAGCTGCTCTGTAATTAGGATGACACTGCTCAGCACAGCTCTCCTGAACAGATGGAAGCTCTTCCTCCTCAGGAAACATTCCCATTCCTCAGCCCGGGGCAGAGTTATCCCCACACCTGCCACGGCAGGAGAATTCCCAGGAACACAGCAGAGAAGCAGCAGTGACAGCAGCTCTGCTCCAGGGAAGGCAGAGGAGCCATTGGTTCAGAATTCCCTGTTCCCTCCTGCCAAGGAACATCCAGCCCTCAAGAAATGAGGCAAAATATTCCCACAAACCTCACAGAACTTTGTCCTGCCTGTTGCTGCTGCGTCTGTCAATATTTCTATACTTTGGAAGAGTTTTACAAACCCACAGTGCTTCACACGGATCTCCACCTGTCATGTTCCCGGAGATCCCATTTAATTAAACAGCTTCCAGGTATTTAAATCCAGTGGAAGTTCTAGTTTGCCAAGGGGGTTGTTTTATAGGAGGCTGCTATGACTAAAGGGAAAAAGTCTGCTCAACTACCCCAAATTCTGGGCATTTTATTTGCCTGGCAGATAATGGAAACCTCCAGGATTTTTTTTTTTAAGCATCTGCAAGAGAACTGTCCCTCTCCTAAATTTAACAGTGTTTTTACTACACTGACTACAATTTAAAGCTATTTCTCCAATAATATTCAACCCCCGAAAAAACCCTGCCAAAGTCAAACTGCATTCACTCCATAAGCTCCACACATTGTAAACAAGTTTTACACCCTCAAAACACCGAGCACAAGATATTCTGCATTTTATTTCATAGGGAAATCAACCAAAATACGACCTCTCTCCACTGCTGAGAGCTGTTCCCATAAAAGTCTTGCAACATATTCCAAGCCCTACTTCTTAATGAGCCTCACAGCAGCACCATAGGAATTTAACTCGGGAGAGAGCAGGGAGGCAAGTTGGATACACAGGAGATGGATAAATGGGATATTTATGGATGGATAAATGGAATAGGTCAGCTCCAAGGCAGCTCCCAGAAGTCCTGCAGGGTGGCAGTCAGGAGGCAGGATGGAATTTGAGCTCCTGGGAACTCCATCCAGGCCAGGAAGTGTTTTCAGCACATCCTGCATGGGGCTGAGTGCATGTGGAACAATGGGAGCATTTAGAGTCTAACCCCACACAGATCAAATCCCTAAAACCTGGAGAATCCAGGTGACAGCAAGGCTGGGCAGGGACCAGGAGAGCACATCAGAAAAGCAAATAAACTGCAGAGGAGTTTTAACACCAGGGACACTCACCAGCTGAACAGCTCGTGGGAGGCACTGAATTTCCTGCTACCAACCCATGATTGCTCCACAGCCTGACAAACATATTCCACTGGGAATTCCGTGGGGATTTGACAACTCTTTCAGCCAAGCTTTGTCTGCTTTGCCAACTAACCATGAACTACACCTCTACCCCAGCACCAGCCCCAAACACAAGGATACAGGAATTAGAGCAAACTACCCACTAAAATAAATATTTCATCTCTGCCCATGACTAATTAACAGCAATGACTTTTGTGAACAGGGAAGCAGAAGTTACTTAAACCTGGAATTATTCTCAAATCAAGAATACATATTTGCTCTGAGACAGAGTGCAAACAACACTTCAGGAAACTGTTTGCCATGTAGAAATGTGATTAACAGATCAGAATATTGCAGCAGGCCAGGCTTTTCGGTGATTGCAGGATTTAACACGTAACAAATTGTTCCACTTGCCTCCCTTATCCGGGAGCACTCACTGCACACATTCCACAGGTGCCTCTCCCTCCACTCGTGATAATTGAAATTTCCATGGAGCATTTATGGGTAAAAATGGAAAAAAAGAAGCAGCACAAATAGCAGCTCTGAGTGAAAAGTCAAATAGCAGAGCCAAGAGCAGTGTCAGGAGCACTCCTCTCGCTCCTCACAGCTGCACACAGCATTATTTGCTGACAGGTAATGGACACGACTTAAATCGCTCTCCCCCTCACCTCTTCAGATACAATCAGTTATCATTTCTGAAAGTAATGAATCTGCCAGAGCGAGAAATCCCAGATGATCTTGATAGAATCAGCTCCTTGACTTTCATTTAACCCGCTCTCATCCTTCAGGAGGCACAACTGCTGCAATCTTCCAGCAGAATAAACTCATGCAAAGGGAAGGACAGGGAGGCATTCGCTCAATTCACAAGCAGATTTCCACTAGGAGGTTTTCCACAGGCGCTCTCCCATATCCTGGCCTCCCAAATTTGGGAATTTTTGTCAGCATTTAGATATCCAATCCTTCCAAGAATTTCTTCCACAGAGCAGTGTCATAGAGCTACAGGGGCAGGCATTGAAGGTTCAAAACTCCAGAAACAGCTCATTTTTAACCAAAAAAAGAGCTAATTTGCACAGGCACCTTTATCAGTGAACGGGGCTGACTGGAAACATTGATCGAGGGTGTGATAGAACATTTCTAAATGCTCTCACTGCTCTCACCCACCTCTCTCAGTGTTTTAGTTCTGTGTATCACCAGCAGGACTCCAGGGAGCTCCTGAACTCTGAGTTCCCAAGGAACATCCATCCTCACCTGGTCAGGTGAGCAGAGTCCCCACAGTGCCACCAAAACTGTGGGAAAAACAAAACCTTTCCAACAACATTTTTAATGTTAGAGAGTCAAGGCATTGCTTTATTTTCTGGCCAGGATGTTGTTCTGGCTGGGATGTACCACAGAAATCATCTCATCCACACACAGCCCAGCTGTGCAGAGAGAATCATTCCATGATACATGAATAGCTTTTACCTGATTCTTCAGATATTTTATACAGTAAAAATAGATAGGAAAGTATTGGGTCAGTGTTCATTGGTCCAGAGTTGAGCAAACCCCCAGTATTCAGTTTCCCACTGGATCTGAATCTCCTCGCCTCTGATGCTAATTAGATTTTTCATTCTCCAAGTTTCCTGTCAGTCCATTCTGGACCAGATGTCTTCACCCCTGCTGGAGGTGGTCTGGGGTAGATGTGTGTAGATAGTCACTACTGTCCCACAGATGTTCTGCTGATAGCTCTTTATCTTTTGGGTTCCTCCAGCCTGTTGATATGCTGAGTTCATCAGATCTCACCTGGTAGAGCAATGCCCTGGAGAGAAACCTAAAATTCCTTTTCCCGGGGTAAAGACAAACAGAACCCTTTGACTAAAGTTATACAAAATTTTTAAACTGGTATAATTTCCAACGCTGTCACCCACACTAAACCTGAACCCCAACAGAGTTATCCCAGGAAGGAGAGCCCAGCAACAGCCAGAACACCACAAAGTCCCCCAGACACCACAGCTCGTGGCATTTCTGGCCAGCTGTGCCCCTAAAAGGCCCAGCAGCCTGTCAGGCAAAAGGATTATTATCTGCAAAGATGCCAGGCAATCCCAATGAATCAATAGGGTTCTGACAGAGCCCTGCATGCTGCATTAAGCAGAGCTGACAAGTGGGTTGTAAGCACGCCGTGTTTAACGATCAGATGAGATCTGCCTCCTAACGAGATTACTGCCTCTTGAGCACAGTTTGTGTGCTGCAGGAGGATAATCCTGCATAATCAGCCATCACACACACATGTAGAGCCAAGAAGCAAAGGCTCATTATTGGAAATTCTATAGACACAGCCAAGCAGCCGCAGCAAATGTGTTTGACCTCAGGGCTCGGGCAGAACCTTCAGCACCTGGGCAAAAACTCCTGTGCAGTGGAGATCCTTCTGTCTGTGTGATCCTGAGGCAAAAAACAGCATCTCATGGCTCGCCCAGAATCCAGAATTTGTGGGTTCCAACCCCCTGCAGGTTTACAGTGGCACAAAACTAATTTTTCCAGGCCTTTTCAGGACCAAAACTCAGCGTTTGCCTGAGCTTCTGTGCCTCGGAAAGAATTCAGCCTGACAAACCATGCAGAGGAAACACACCCTTGATAGTGCACCTCAAATCCATCCCACAGCTGTCCCAGTGACCCACTGGAAGGTGATTCCAACACTCTCAAGCTCTCACAGGTTGTTTGGCTGTGACAAAGAAGGAAGACCAAAGCCACCAACCCCCTGTTTGTCCAAGAGCTGTGTCACTGCGTCACTGATGTCACTGATGTGCCCTCTGAGCACTGTTTCAGGTAAAGCTCAGAGTTCTAGTGTTTTCCACTAATAACTATCTCAGAGAGCCCCAAAGCTTCCCAATCGACAAAATAGGTGAGAGCAGAATGGAGCTGGCCTGGGGAAAAAAAATGCAGCAGGACAGTTGGAACATTTTCTCATTTTCTCTGCTGTTCTCTCACTGCTGCTGACTCAAGTCTAATTTAGTGTCAGTATTGCCTTCTCACTCATCTTTCCCCTTTTTCTAAGTGTGTTTAATCTGCTGTAAAATTGTTTTCATGGCTGCAGTGAATGTTATTGTAACTGTTTTACAATGTGCATTATCTGCACTGTGTAAAGGATTTGCCTTCTCTAGGCAAATCAGCACCTTGCTGCTGCCAGCCCAGCTCTGTGCCCTCACCCAGCAGCATCTCACATCCCCACGGGGCACAGAGGCTTTATTTCTTACAGAATTTGTTTTAAAAAACCACTTGGAATCCAGCTGTACAGAAGCAGAGCTTGGCCAGTTGAATCAGCAATTCTTTGGTCCAGGTTGGGTTTCTCTGACCCACAGCTGCAGCTGGGAGTGCTGAGCTCTGGGAAACACAGGATGGTCATCAATCACTGCTCTGGCAGGGCAAGCAGAGAATAAAACTGCACAAAATCTGCCCATTCTGTGCAGAGAAAGTCATCTTGGTTTAGGACAATTCATTACATGCAACACCAGGATGTGGAATTTTTAACCCTCCCCGGGTTGAGGCATATGAACCACATTTGAATGATTCAGGGTCAGTCAGTGCTTTTAATATATTGAATAAGCAAACCAAGGCAAGAAGCTGGGACACCATTTTCCCAAGATCCCTAAACAATAATATCAATAAATCAGGCTGACTGCCAGTCCTGGATCTCCTGCACCAAAACATGATTGAAAATATCATCCACTTGTCTCAAATTTAGCTCAGTTGTTCAAATACTCCAGTCAACCTGTCAGAAGACAAGTTCAGACTTTTCCATAACTCTGTGTAGACAGCCAGGCTGTGAAACCAAGGGAAAAACTTTCGACTTGCCCTTTTTGATCAATATTTTTCAACCACCAGGCTGAAGTCTGGCCCAGGACTCAAAACAGGTCAGCAGCTAAAGGGCCAGGAAAATTCTCCAAAAAAAAAATAAAGCTTGAGAGCACACATTCCACAGGGTTTTTCCTGGATGGAGAGACAAGAAGCTCATCCCTAAGATCCCTGCTGAGTGCCAGCTGGGCCTCCTGCCACCAGCAGGATGAGGACATCCATGGCTTTGTCCCATCAGCTCCTGGAATGTCTCAGCTTTGTGACTCTTCCTTTGCCCAGATCTACAATTCCATGGCCAGCAGGGATTCCTCCAGGAGCAGCTGAGGGGGTGGGACAGGAATTCTTCCCCTGATGCACAGAACAATTGTCACCTGCAGAAATCTTAAGAAGAGAGTTACAGGAAAGCCTGGGATGTGCTTTCCCTGCCCTGCAGCCTGCAAAGGAGCCTTTCCTGGGGATGTTCCTGGGGATGTTCCTGGGGATGTTCCTGGGGATACGCCTGGGGATGTTCCTGGGGATGTTCCTGGGGATGTTCCTGGGGATACGCCTGGGGATGTTCCTGGGGATATTCCTGGGGATGTTCCTGGGGATAC
>VZRM01008250.1:411369-425719 GCA_013397955.1 Grantiella picta
TTCCTGAGGATGTTCCTGGGGATGTTCCTGAGGATATTCTTGGGGATACTTCTGGGGATGTTCCTGGGGATATTCCTGCTCAGCTTTCCCATGCAGCACAGAATCTCACCCACCAACCTGTCCTCAGCATCCACCACACCTCCAACTCGCCAGTTTACCACGAAGCAGTCACAGCACCGAGGGCTGCTTGGAGAAGCCCAACCCTCCTCCTGCTCACCATTACCCAGGGAAATCCATACCAAAATCCAGGAGGAAAGCCTACATCCCCTATTTTATCTCACCACCGCCGTTATCAGTGTCTCAAGCAATATTGCCATGGCAACCACAATGCCTCCCGCTCGGGCAGGATGGCACAGAGGAGACACTTGTCTCCACTTTGTTAGCTGGGTAATTGGTCCTGCTGAGCAGGGTCAGCTCCGAGAAAGATGACAGCAGGTAGAGTCTGTCTGCTCGGATTGCAGGGCCACCTTATCCTCGGAGCAGATCTCGTGGATTTATTAAACACTTAAGGGGTTAGTGAGCTGTGAAAATCCGATTCGCCACCACTGCAGTGTGCTGACGAGGAACTTTCTCCGGCGCTCCATCAAGTTTTCATTATCTTTCGGTGGTTTTGGAGGGAGGGAGGCTTCAGGGATTTAAGATGCTGCAATTTTCAGGCTGCATGAGCCTCTCAGATCAGTCACCCTCTCTGGCAGCAACCTTTTCAAGAGCAGCTCAGCTGGTTCTGAAGCCGAGCTCTTCAGGCAATGCACAGCACAGACCAAGCCTTGCCGTTGAGTTCTTGGTTCTTCATTCTGCCTGCAGACAAACGAGACAGGTCTGAAGTGTTCCTGATGCTCCTTGTTTCCACATTCAGGGGTTTTCTCATGGAGAAAACAACCCCAGCTTGGTCCTCAACCTGATCTAAAGTGAGGATCTCCAGATGAAGAGGTGGATTTGCTCAATGTCACAATTTAATAAAAGCTTTTTCTCATCTTGTGTAAGAGGCTGGAAAATTCCCTGGCTCCAAAGCTGTGAGATCTCCACCTTGTGGGTTTCTACGCACACAAAGCAGAGATAATTTGAAAACATTCCTCCATCAGCTCTCCTCTTCAGCAGATCAGAGCAGAATCATTCCCTGATTATTTAGGATCACTCCAACCTCTATTTCCAAGCCATCAGCTCACCACAGCTCTGGTGAAACAGCCAGGGCAGAGCATCTGAGGAATCCACGGCATGGCAATGCCAGGATTTGAGTTTTTAGGAAATGATCAGCTCAGGAAGAGGAAGCAATTTCTCACCCTTACTCTTCTCTGCTTTAGCAGCCACCTTCAAACCCATCTCAGGATCCTGCAGGGATCCCATCCCCCCAGGATGTACAAAACAGCTCCTCAAGGACGGCAGGGCTTTTCTCCTGATCTTCCAAAGCTTTCTTCCCAAAGCTTCACAGAATCACAGCGAGGATTTTGCTGTCAGCTTCCCCTCACAGGAAGCAGAGGGAATCAAACATCCCTTGGAGGAATCTGTGTGACATGAAAGTTAGGAGGAACAGGAAGATTTCCACATTGCCAATAACCTTGACAAAGTACAAGCAACAGGGAGATGTGGTGAGCAATTAAAAATAGCAATTTGCTGCCCAAAAAGTGTTATTTTGCTGTTGTTTTTTATTTCAAACAGAGCTGGACCTCCCAGCTCTGCCATTCAGTAAGCACATGGTCTTCCCCCTGTAGTGGGACTGAATTATGTCCCTCCTAACAATAATACATCACACTGGTGAGATGGCTTTATACAAGCAAATATTTTAAACAAAAGCAGCAATGCAAATTAACCACTTTTCAACATTTCATATTAATATAATTTAATGTCTGGAGATTTCTGGCTTCCACAGCATCTTACTCTGCAGTTGACCTGCAAGGCCGACATCACAATAAAAATAATTAATATTAGCTATGCTATAAATACTCACTCATTTCTACTACAGCGTGCATATTATGTATGACAACCATGCCTTTTCCAAACTTTGAAATCCTGTTTTACAGGCCTCTGTTCCGACATAATATCCTCATAAACCACAGTAGCAGTGCAGCATAGAGGGGACTAAATTAAAAATTAATGGGCCCTGCCAGTGCTAAGCTTTCTCAGAGCCAGGAAAAGGCAGGAGGAGAAAGTGTGAGAGTCCTGCTTGTACAAAACCAACTAAGCTGCCCCTCCCTGGCCTGGGTTTTACATCCCCCTCTGTGGTTATTTACCTGTGAAAAGGAGGAATATCTGCTGCCCGAGGAAGTCAAGGGCTGGATTCACACAGCTCCTGTCGAGCTCTGCAGGAATAAACTCCCAGTCAGTGTCTGATTTTCCCATCTGTCAGTAAAGGTCATCATTAACAGCTGCACTCGAGTGGGAAGTGTTTGGTACAGAAGGATTTACAGCAGCTCTTGGGAGGCTTTGAGGTGAGAGATGACACCTTGTTAACCCTTTAATGAAGGACAGGAGATCCTCAGAACCTCCTCCGGCTCCTCATGAGCATCAGAGGCAGGGATCTTCAAATCACACTTTACAGAGGTGCTCCAGTGAGGAGCAGGTTTTGAAGACCAGGTTGAACACAAATATCCTCCTCAGACAGTGGTGGTTTAGCCATCAATGGTTCAGGGTTAATGAACCATAAATGGTTCATTTAATGGTATTTTTGAAGAGCGTTCAAAAGTAACCCGAATTTAGAAATATGGAAAGGTTTGGTTTTTTTCCCCTGCACAGGGGGAACACAAGCAAGAGGCTCCACTGAGATTTAGGAAGGTGAGATTCCCCAAAGAGATTCCTCCCCCTGGCCCTCAGCAGGGGAGAACAGGAGGGAGATTTCACCCCAGAGGAGTTTGATGAAGCAATTCCCAGCCTGTGCATGAGATACAGAAGTTTCCTCTCAGCTCCCACGGATAACAGATCCTTCCTTCATGGAGAGAAGAGAAAAAGGCTGCTTGGCTCCGAGGGAGCCTCTAATTCCCAGAAATTGAAACCCTTTCTGCAGTCCAATGCACAGCACTATTGCAGCTCTCAATTAAGCAGACACCCTCATTCATTAGCACTGATAACACCGATTGTGTGACTCCTCAAAGATGGATTTATAGCTGGAAATGGTCTGGGCTAAACACTCAGCAGCTGAATAATTCCAGTTCTTTAGCACTTGTCCAGGGCTTCTCTCCACTGCCAGAGCCACAACGAATATTTCACTTTGTCACCTCGTTCACCTCATTTCCAGAAGGATCCACAGATCTCCATCCAGGCAGCCAGTATGGAATTCAGTGGGACTGCAAACCGATTGTTAAACTGCAATTCTTTTAAATTGTGATCTGCTTTAAAGTTCCTGCACTGAATTTCAGACTCTTGCATTCCTTAAGTAATTAAGAAACTTGCATTCCTAAAGTAATTAAGAAACTTGCATTTCTTAAGTAATTTTCCCTGTTTTCACTGTCTGGCCCCAGTCTGTTAGAACACACTCAGCTTTTCCTCAGCTTGTCTAAAAGCCTCCCAGCCTCTTGGAACTCCTTCTCCAAAGCTCCAGCACCTCTGGACCACCAGAAACACCCAGTCCAGGTTGTTCAACTCTTTTAAAAAGCAGAAATAATTCCCTATGATGAGCTAGAACATCACTTTCCTCAGAGTGATGTGGTTTCTACATCTCTCCTCAGCTTCTCAAACACGAAAAAAATGGAGTAAGAAACACCAGGCTGCCCTCGGTCATTAAAATAAAGATGCCAGCTCAAAAAAACTGTGAGCAATGCTCTCTGCCTCCCTAAATTATTGCAGTTTTAGTGGAAAGAAATGTCCTTTTCCCTCCTCCCCCTCCACTTCAGTGCACTCACAGCAAGCTCCCGTTTATTTTTATTTTACTGGATGTTACACTTCATCTATAAAGCCTACAAACACAGAGGAGTTTCCATCAGACTTCCAAAAGTCTTTGCTGGTGTTTTTTGTTGTTATGGTTCCCCATAAAGCCACACAACTCAGACAGCAACACCTCCAGCAGAGGAAAACCACCAGACTAAAAGCAGTTTATTGAATCAAAAGAGTTTTGTTGCATATCAAGGGAAGTCAGGTATTTGCCAACATTTTTGACATGGAATGATAAAATAAGGTTTCAAGTACTCAAACAAGGACTTAACCCTTTTAAGACAGCGGAGGAACTATCAAACCACTAAACTACAAACTATTAAATGAATTTCCTATCAAGTGTCTCATTTCCCAGGACGTAAAATAACTCTTAAATGGAGGCACCATTCAGAAAGTTCAACACCCCCAGGAGTTCTGCAGGCACTGAACACTTCCATCAGGCAGGAAAGGAACCCACAGCCCCAGGATTTCAGCAGGTGCTCTGAGAGGTGCAGAAATCTCTGCTTTGCATCCAAACGAGCCTGTGGCTGCCCAGGAGGTGGAAAACGCTGTCACCGAGGCAACCAGAGCCAGGGATCTGCTGGTGTCCAAGGATAACGCCGGGGAACATGTGAACATAATTACTCAGAGGCATCCACAGCTTGTGCCCTTTGGAGAAGCTGCTGAGTTCCCATGGAAACGCCGTGGAACGTTCTCCTCCCAGCTGTTTCACTTCCGAGTGCAGACAAAAATGCCCAGCGAGAAGACGAGTGGGATGTTTTCTCATTTCTTGAGTGTGACAGCTGGACAGCGAGACCGGGGAGGGGTGGGAAAGCATTTTCACATCGCCAGAGGGGTGGAAAGGCATTTTCACATCGCCAGAGGTTCATCCTGGGGGAAAGCAGCAGAGTTCTGCTCCTCCAACAAGCAGTTCTGCTGCTCTCTGCTCGTTTATGTGCAGCTATTGCCTTTAAAGAGGTTATTGCTGTGCCAGCTCGAGGAGAAATGCAGTTCTGGAGAGAGCTCTGAGTCCTTGCAGCAGCTGAATTGCACGGAATGTTGTCCATAAGTTGATATATAAAAGCACTGAGCACTTGTCAGCCTACCAGGGGCACTTGAGGCTGGGAATGGATCCTTTCCTGGTGAAAATTTGGGAGGTTTGAGTTTTTTCCTAACCCAGGGAAGCTTTAAGTGCACAAGTCCTATGTCATCTCAATCTTCTTTCCTTTCTTTTCTTTCTTTCCTTTCTTGCCTTTCTGGCATTTCTTGCCTTTCTTTCCTCTCTCTCTTTCTATTTTTCTCTCTCTCTCTTTCTCTCTCTCTTTCTCTCTCTCTTTCTCTCTCTCTTTCTCTCTCTCTTTCTCTCTCTCTTTCTCTCTCTCTCATACTCATGAGAACCTTAGAGTGGACAAAAGCAAGCAAAACAAAGTGTAGTCAACAAGGCAGAAAACGATGGAGGAATTCCCACCTGCAGCAAGGAGGCTGTTTTTGTCATAAGTTGTGTGCCAGTAATAACTGAATAATAGAATTATGTGATAAACAAGTTAGAGGCAATGGCCATATAGCACAAATGTGAGAAAATAGTATAAAAGAGATTTTGTAGCAATAAATTACCTTCTACCTTCTTCCTGGCCTGGAGCTCTATTTTTGTGCTCTGTGCCCATCTCAAAACAGCAACACACCCACACCTTGCAGCCATGGAAGTAACCCTTCAAGCTCCAACGAGCACATCAGGCAGCTCTGGAGAAAAACCTAAAAGCTGAGGGAAGCAGAGCCCAGGACAGGAGTTCTTGTTGTGCTGTTAACAGGAGCTGCAGCCGAGCGGAAAGGAAGGAGGCTGGGATGGCTCAGCCCTCCTTGCAGGATGTGCTGTCCTGCTTATTGGGCCATGAAATGCTCAGCAGAAGGAAAGACAGGTTTGTGTGAATAGTAATGAAGGTGGAGCGTCTGTGAGGTTTTGCTGGTGGCTGGGAAATCCTCGTGGACACTTGGCTGGGATAACAAGGAGGCTGGCAGGGTTTGTCCTGTAAAATATCTTGGGAGATTTAGTGCTCAGTGTTGGGTGTTTCAGTGCTGTTTGCTGCAAGATCCCTCCCTGCCCCAGAAATTATCCATCAATGAATCCTTTCAGACCGAAAAGTAATTTATACAGGTCCCCAAATAGAAACTTGAAGTCCATAAAAATGGCCACTCCCTCAAAACCAGTGAAAACTTCCCCTTTTTCCCTCCCTTTTGATGCTGAGATCCTCCAGCAGAGGCCATGTGAAAATCACTGCACAAATCTGAAGCCACCAGAAAACTTCTCCAGCCCTTCTGTGACATTCACACATAATTACTGCAGGCTCTGCTCATACAAAGCTGTCTATCCCTTCATGTTACTTCCAGAAAATTGTAATTCTCTTGTAGCCTTACCCACAAATTAATTTCAATTAAGGAAGGGCCATGTTAACACAGAGGAATGTAATTTCTGTCTGGTTTCATCTCAGGCAAATCCTTGTAAGAATTTATCTGTCGTGAGCTGAGGTCACACAAAGGGATCTGAACTATCACAGCACATTACAGTTTGATAAAAGGAGACGGAAAAAAGGAGCTGAGAGACAAAAAAGCCAAGGAGGAAAACAGACATTGCAAATTATGGGCTGTTTGTACAACGCAGTTAAAGTGCAGCAGGGAGGCAGTGCTGGTGACTCCTGATCACTTTTAAAGTGCTTTATTCAGGCATTTTCCAGCTGGAGGAGATATTTTATTTTAGCTCCTCCACCCACCTCAGGCCTGCCTGACTTCAGCCCCATGCAAGGACAGGCACTGGGTGTCCCATCCAGCTTCCCAAAACACCACAAATCCCGGGAAGGAAGCTCCAGGAGGCTGGCAGGCTGTCTGCTGGAGGTGTTCAGCATGCAATTGTTGTCATTTTTTAATCTGTGAGGCTCCAGCACCGCCAGGTTCAAATTCACACCTGAATTCCCAGCAGCGGGAGAAGCCCACGTGTTCCCTAAACAGAATAATTTCATTTATTTTGGATGGATTTTTGCTTATTTTGGGTGGATTTTTGTTTATTTTAGATGGATTTTTATTTATATTAGATGGATTTTTGTTTATTTTGGGTGGGGTTTTTGTTTATTTTGGGTGTGGTTTTCATTTATTTTAGATGGATTTTTGTTTATTTTGGGTGGGGTTTTTGGTTTTTTTGGATGGACTTTGCTGCAGGATCAAAAGAAACAAACTGATTCCTGCCTGGCGTTCCCTGGGTCAGTTTATTGCCCTCAGCACTGCCAGGCAGACCTTCCCCACTCCCGTCTCCTCCCAAGGATGCTCTGTTTGCTGCCCTCAGATCATTCCCAGTATTCCAACGTGTTCCAGGACAGGAATTCCTGCAATATTCCTGGGATTTCAGCACCACAGACAGCTCCGGCTACAACAACAACAACTCCCTTTTTAAGTGCTTTTTCAAGGGCCAAAAGTAGATAATTCAACCCAGAAAGCCCGAGGAGCCCAAGACCCACAATTTCGTTGTGTTTTGGCAATATTAAAGCGCCTGAAAACACAAATCCTCACCCCAAAAAACCCCTCAGAATTGCTGCAAGGCATATTCACGATTTCTCCTTCCAGCCCCATCAGCATTCAGCAAGCAGGGATAAAAAATTGCTTCTCCTGAGCAGCAAATCCGTGCTGATAATGAAAAATTTGGGTTTTCCAGGTAAAATACACACAGGAGCTTGAATGCAGGTGGGTCTGATTAAAGCACATGGTGTTCAGTCATCCCAACACATCCACAAAAAACCTTTGGATCAGCCTCTTGCCAGGCCAGATGGCAATTCCTGCCTCTGCCTGCTAATTCCCAGGATTGCTCCAGCAATTTCCAGTTGCTGACTAATGAGACAAAGCCCAGCTCAGGATTATGGGGCTGCTGGGTCAATATATTTTATAAACAGGGAGAGCTGCAATTTTTCCAGGGTGGAAAAACCACTTTATCTCACCCTCAGACAAACAGCTGCACCTGCAGGTTTGTGACACAGGAATACTCGTTTTCCAGCAGGATCCTGCCCAGCATTCCCATCAGGAATTCCCATCAGGAATTCCCAGGCACCTCTGGGAGCACTCAGGGCTCATTTCAGCCGAGGAAACCAATTGCTGCAGAGGCTGGAGCTAAGTCAGGAGTGATGCAAATCATTCCCTGAAGGAGCTTCTCTCCCACCACGCAGGGAAAATTGGCATTTGTAAATAGCCACCCTTACATTCCCAATTTAAATGAAGCTTGGGAGCACTTGGAAAAAAACACCTCACACCCTCCGCACTTAATTCGCCATTTCAGGTGACAAGTGGTGATAAATCTACAGGGTCTCGATGGCAGTGTGGGGAATATCAGTCTGGTTCATTTTTTTATGTCCCCATCAAATAACAAGAAGCAAACACCTCCATTTCGAGAGGAACTGAAGTATCCATCTTCACTCTCTGCCTCTTATTCTGCAGGGGATCATTCCTCCCCAAGGAGGTGCTTTCACTGCCAGTCCAGCTCTCCAAATTCCTCCTTTTCTCGGGGAAAAAACAGATGAGTTTATTCAGGCAGCGATTCCCTTCTGCAGCAAGAGGACACTCAGTGCATTTTGTGCTTTATTTCATGTCCAGCACGGAATATCTGTGAATTATATTCCTCCTGTCTGCCTTTCTGCCATAACCTGCCTGACACAGGTGAGACACCTCAATCAAAACCCTTGAAAATTACCAGAACCTGCGAAGACACCAAATTCTTTATCACCAAACTGAGGCAAGGATCAAATTCTCTTCAATATTATCAAAGCAGTGCAAGAGAAATCAGGGACCTGAGTGATAAACAAATCCAAGCCCAAGGTCAGGATCTTCACAGGCAGAACAAACCCTCTGCTCTAAAGGATGAAGTAAAGCCTCTTCCAAGTATCTACAAAGAAAGACTTCCCATTATTCTAAGCAAAAGTAAAAATAAAAACCAACCCATCTTCCCAACGATCACTTGAAACGCCTTTTTCCCACCCCTTTCCCATCATTTCAGCTGGCTGGGATTTTCCCACCTGAACAGCACTTTGAAACTCACACAATATCAGCCTCTTCATTCTCATTCCTGGCAAGCCCACCTCCCTGCTCTCATGTAAACGAGCCTCCTGGAGCTCCTCAGCACTATTATCCATCATGGTGCTTGTAGCATGATAAATGCAGCCCAGGACTCAATTTCCACTCACAGATGAACAAAATCCACACTGCATTTACCCAAACAATGGCTGCTGAAGGTGTGGAGCCTCCAGAGTTATGTGCATTTACTCATCAGCTGCTCTGAGGGCGAAAAAGTTGGTCTGAACTGATAATCCTGTCCTTCAAAAGCCAATTGAAATGTGTACCAAATTAAAATAAATGCCATATTTGGGGCACAGGTTTTGCCCTGACAGGAATTCTCCCTCTTCTCTATTTAGGACATAATTGAGGCTTATTTAGTCCAAGCAGAAAGTCTTTTTTCTGTCCTGGTTTTAAAACGTGCATTAAAATAATGTTCGGCTGTCAGAAAATTCATAATTCCATAAACCCCAGGTATTTGTGCTAATCAAGGGCAGAATAACAGAGCTCTGAGCACTGCAAGCAGTTTCTCTGCAGGGGAAAGAAACATCCCAAAAATGGACTTTGCATTGCATTAGCATGTGCTGCTCAGGCCACACATCGAGCTGCAAGATCAATAGAGCTCATAAAACAAAAAAGCCTGGACTGCCATGAAGTTTTAGCCAGCAAGGGAAATAAAATCCATCTTAAGAGCACTCGTAATTTGGCTGATGTGCATAAACCTGCAAAACACTGCCTGCATTTATTGGGCTGCGAGTTGGATGTGTATTTTCAGCTGTGAGGAATTGCAAAGAAGAGGTTAATCGTTAAAAGAAGAGGTTTGAAGAGATGAAGCTCTTTCCCTTCCCAGCAGGAGCTCCCACAGCTGTGTGAGTCCCAAATATTGAATATTCCCAGTGTGACAGATGACTCTGGGGTACCAACAGCTTGCCTGTGACCCAGCATCTGCATCCTTTCTCTGAAACCTGAATTCCAGTTGGTGGGCAAAGTCCATCCCAGCCAGGCACTTCCAGTCACAGCTGCTCTCCTGCAGTATGAATGTGGTATTCTTCACTGCTGCTTGGAGGACTCCCATCAAAACTGAGTTTATAAACTCAAGCACCTGAGTTTTGGCTCCTGAGGGGCATTTGAAAGGTGAAAGGGAAAAAAAAATAATTAAAGGATCGTGCTGAAGTCTTGTTTGGAGCCTTCAGAAAGTGTCCTCTCCAGGTTTCCCTTCCCAGCAGGAGCTCCCACAGCTGTGTGAGTCCCAAATATTGAATATTCCCAGTGTGACAGATGACTCTGAGGTACCAATAACTTGCCTGTGATCCATCATCTCTATCCTTTCTCTGAAACCTGAATTCCAGTCTGTAAAGACCTTTGGATATTTGTTGCAGTTTCAGCCACAGAGGGAGCCCAAAATCACACGCAGCCTGTCTGTCAAGCCCTCTGAAGGCTCAGGACTTCATTAAATCTCCATTAAAACCTCGGGCTAATCTGCATTCCAGCTCTGGACTGAAAAGCAAGGCCACGAGCTTATCACCTGCCCAGGAATACATTGTTCTGCCAAGGCTTTGGAAGTTTCCCAATTTATAACTTGTAAAAACAATGCAGAGAGCCTGGGGAGTCTGAGAGAAGAGGCTCAGGATTTCTGACTGGATTTACACAGAACTCTCTGCTCAGTGCTTACAAGAAAGGAGGATGAATTAGGAGGGAAGAGCAACTCCATCACAGATTCCTGATTTTTGAGGAAAGGAGCTCTCTGAGTCTCCTTGCCTGCTCTGGAGCAGACCACGGCCACAGCAACTGGCACGGTGTTCATAAATAACCCAAAAAGGCCAAATTCCAACGAGGAATATGCCAAATGCAAACCCTTCCAGCTGTGAATTGCCACAAGTGCTGCTACATTCTAACACCCCTGCAAATTAATCCATTTCAGCCAGAAAGCCAGGTAATTTCAGTTTATTTCTGGGGGTCAGAACAGTCAGTTTACACCTAGTTTAATTTTTCCATCAATAACACAGCACTTATCTAACTGTGACCCCCCAGAGCAATTTAATCAGTGTTCCTTGGCTGAAAATACAGTTATTTTATTACCTGCAACAGTCACTGAGCTCTTCAGCCACCAGCTTCCTGAAGAGCTTCTCTGAGCAAGGACTAATTAATTTTAGCTCTTAAAAACCCTTCTCATTGAACCTCAGCCACGAGGAGAGAAATCCTTGTGGGTGATGAGTTCCATCAGCACCAGGACTTCCTTCATCTCCATGTGAGCAACAAGATAAAACCTCTGAGGAGGCTGGAGGTGGACATATTTAAATTAAAATATTTTAGATTTAAAGATTATTTTTATTTATATTTAAATCCATTGAAATAGATGACAGCACGCCCTGTGCACTCTGCTGCTTCACCTGAATTGCCTGCTGGTGGAAGGAAGCTCAAGAAGCTGAAATCAAACTCCTCCTGCCCTGTTTCTCACCTGTGCAGACACCAATTCCCACCTTCCTCAGGATTTCGCTCACCCCATTCCGTAGGGAATATTCTACCAATATTCCCATCTCTCTGACACTCACTGCTCTCACACCATCTCAGGAAGGAGCTGCAGGGTGTTGTTTTCCAAAGAAACCTCCCAGGCTGCACTGACAGCTCCAAAAAAGGGGGGAAAAACCAGCAGAGAACTCATTTATTGGCAAAAAGCCACCTCTCTGCCACACAAAAGCTTCATCTCTTCAAACCTCTTCTTTTAACGAGCCTTGCAATTCCTCACAGCTGAAAATACACATCCAACTCGCAGCCCAATAAATGCAGGCAGCGTTTTGCAGGTTTATGCACATCAGCCAAATTACGAGTGCTCTTAAGATGGATTTTATTTCCCTTGCTGGCTAAAACTTCATGGCAGTCCAGGCTTTTTTGTTTTATGAGCTCTATTGATCTTGCAGCTCGATGTGTGGCCTGAGCAGCACATGCTAATGCAATGCAAAGTCCATTTTTGGGATGTTTCTTTCCCCTGCAGAGAAATTGCTTGCAGTGCTCAGAGCTCTGTTATTCTGCCCTTGATTAGCACAAATACCTGGGGTTTACGGAATTATGAATTTTCTGACAGCCAAGCATTATTTTAATGCACGCTTTAAAATCAGGACAGTAAAAAGACTTTCTGCTTGGACTAAATAAGCCTCAATTATGTCCTAAATAGAGAAGAGGGAGAATTCCTGTCAGGGCAAAACCTTTGATCTCAGTTCAGGACAATCTGTCTGATAATTGCTTAGGAGAACACACAGAAAATCCACTTCACAAGCTCCTTGCAAAGAGCCTCTCTGACCCTGCGGCTTGAAGAGCCAAAATCAGCCAAGTTATCCTGCAAATTTCCCTTCTCAACAGCAGTGAAAGCTCATTCCCGGCTTCACCAGGCGTGGTAAGATCACTGAGTGGCAAGAATCAAGTTTCGAATCAAGTTTTATCCAGCTGCTCTCTCTAAAACCACTTGGAACACATTTTTTTTCCCCACTCCTCTCCTGGTATTTGGCTATTTTAGCAGCTTCTCCACGTCTCAGACAGGTCAGTCGCACTTCACTTCCCAGCCTCAGAACTGAGCGGCATCCAACCTGATTATCTCCCAAACACGAGAGTAACTCGCTTTAGCCTGATGGAATTTCATTTTGCTGAACTTTCACTTTCTCCGACGCTCCTTCCTGCTTTTCTATATTAAATTTTACCTCCAGCAACTCTACAAGGCGAGGGAATAGGATAATTATTTCTTTTGTCTCCTCGGTGGTTATGCTCTTCCTTTATTTATACCAATTTTTTTCCCTCAGCTGCACTGAGAGAGATGAAAATCAGCAACAAGGAACACATCCTGAATTTCACCTCAGGAAACACCCCCTGACTTTTATCTGATACAACTAAAAGTGCATTACAGCACCTATTTTTTTTTTTTCCTGGACAGGACACCACCAGCCCAGCCCAGGTGTTCTTAACTACCTCAGTACAACATTTTATTTGCACCACTAAAACAAAAAGCAGAAGCCTTTAGCATAAAACAACTCTTTATAAAAAAAAAGTATTTTTTCACATGCTAACATACATTTTTTCAAATGCTCATATACATTTTTTACAATATTATTTATACACTAAAAGAAAAAGTTTCAAACCAGAAAAAATAACATTTTAATGGAATATGTGGATTTTATTCTTGCTACAAAGGCTGTTATTTGGAGTTTTGAAGGATGGCTGTGTGTGACAAGGGGTGGGACTAAGAACAAAATGGATTTCTAATGTCTTCAGTTGTAAAGCCTGGGATGCTGCCACTTGAATATGGCCAAAAAAAGGTAAAGGGAAGGGGAATTTCTTCCAAAATGACATAGATGTGTGTGGGTGTGTCTCCAGTAGAGTCTGTGGGGTAAATCCTTCATGCAGAGGAGTCCCTGCAGCAGTGCAGCAGTGCTGGGTGTGGGAATTGTGGGGTTAATTGTGTCCCTTCAGCTGAACCCTTTGAAGGAGCCAGGCTGGAGTTTGCAGAGCTTTAATTGCTGTGATTGATGATGGTTTGGAGATCGCAGCTCAGAGGGGTGAAGCTCTTTGTCACAAACAAGGGCAGCTAGAATTTTTGATCAGTTGCCTTTATTAGCTCTGTGACTACATTTTCCCTTTGCTTCATGCAATTCCAGGCACTCCCACTGACCTAACCCTTTCTTCTCTCTGCTACAATAATGAGGGCTTTAAAAAAAAAAAATTATTTCATCTTTTGAAGTTCTCTTCACTTCTACCAACTCTTCAAAATTGCTCGCCAGTCATGTCCTTGTTTCTTCTAAGCCAGCTTTCATTTGGCTTGCTAAAAAGAAGGGGAAAGGCATGGCCCAGACTGCTCCATGGCTTTGTTCTTGCAATTACTCTTGTGCTCAGTTAATTGGGAGGCTTTGTGCTCCTGGGCTCCTCTTGTGATGCTTTCTGTAGAGCATCCCTGGCAGCCCCAGGAAATTCACCCATTGCTGCTCCAGCAGAGCTTTGATCTCTTCATTTTCAGACTCCATTTCAATCATGGGAGCAGCTCTGCATGAGGTGAAGCCTCAGAAAAAGTGGAGATTTGCCAATTTGTAAAGAAGGTTGGGCTGTGTTTCCACAGAACCAAAAACCTTGAAGTTAACAAAACAAGCTGAGCTCTGAGAGTTTTAAGTCAAGACTAAGTTTATTGGTGGCTAAAAGTTGGCTGGAATTGGACTAAAACTGTGCTGCCCTCGGGAGCCTTTCACTGCAGGAACCATTCAGTGTTCCACCTCTCTCTGCACCTCCTCTGCCCTAAAACAATCCAGGACAGATCAAACTCCATTTGTCCTCCTTCATCACTAGGATTGCATCTCTCCAACCCCAGAACTCTGGGTGTTGTTCTATCAGCAAATCTTCCTTGGTAGATTTTCCTCCCTCCCTCCCTCCCTCCCTCCCTTCCTTCCTTCCT